>DWMG01000086.1:0-26717 GCA_018244855.1 Elbella merops
CCAGTTTGATCGCATATCACGAGGTTTGAATGTGTGGCGCCCCTGAAAACAAATATTAAACTTAAATACGCATTTTATGTTTTATAATAATAATGGTTAGGCAGTCGTTTTGCATCGTCGACTGGATTACATGATTTAATCGATGAAAATATTATAGTACATTGTAGGTAACACTTTTATATAATGAAATCTTGGCACGAGTGAACCAGATGGTGTAAAAATAGTTTTAAATTGTGTTTTGGTTCCAAATATAAAATAATTCCGATTCCAATTATGCTGGGAGAAATTCCATTTTGGTGCAAACGTGCTTGTACATCTTTTGTTTGTTATAAATCTAAGGAAAAATATATGACTGTATAAAAGTATATTAATAAGACTGAGTAGGTACCCGTAATCCTATGACTATAAATAAAATGCGGTAAGACCAATAGTTCAGTTTTGATTGGACTTCCATCAAACCTATCGAACATTTGATAGAATATTAAATATTGATATATGGTTAGTGTATTAAGGTTCATATTAATGCAGTTAAATTATTTTGAAGTGTAACATAAAACATAAATTTCGTTCGTTAAAATTTATACTGAAGTAAAAACAAATAATTAATTGTTCTAGGAGTAGGGAAATAATTCAAGTGCCTTTATTATTAGCATGATCAACGTCAGTTCCATTCCGAGAAAGGTAGGGAACCCCCGAGTATTAAATAGACAGAGTTTTTTATAAACATTACACGTCTGTTCTAAGGTCATCACCCTGTTCATACACGCACGCCGATTTCGGAGACTCCTGATATCTTTATGGCTACGAAATAAAAATTTTCATTAATATTTTACATTATTTTAAGATCAATATTTTAGACCACTGCTAGTCATAGGCGCCCTCAATGAGAGCCCTTTCCTTTATTTCTCCTTGTACTAGGTACTATTGTGTAATAGAATAAAATACAAGTTAAAAAAACCATTATCAGTATTTTGATATAACGTTGGAGGAAGTTTTAAAAATAGTTTAAATATACACATCCACTAATGATTTACTTTTATCGACGTAATATTGTACATCAACGTTGTCCAATGTGTTATCATTTCTATCTACCCACTTTTATATTTATAGGTTATTGTAAAATTTACACCGTTTTATTATTCCCAATTCATATATATAAAACTCAATCTAATCTTTGTTAGTACAGTTTTTTAAAAAGATAAAACGGAAAAAAACGTAACATCACGCCTGTATTCCCCGAAACGGTAGGCCGAGGAGTGTAATACAATGGCACGCTTCACCAGTTACGTTTACGTCTCACGGAATAGGTGGTGAACCTATTGCCATACACCGGGCACAGATTCAGACTCCAAGTCTATGGTAGAAATTCTAATTTAGAAAAATCGATATCGTTTAAAAAAATTGACCTGGGATTGGTACCCAGGACCCTCCGATCGGCAGTCTCGCTTGCAACCACTCGACCAACGAGGCCGGATAAAACTGATCGGCAAGATAAAACGGATTACATTTTATCTTTATCGGCGTAGATATAAAGGTGTTTCAATAAACATAATATGTTACCGATAAACATGAACTTGGCCCAGACTAGGTAATGTCAGTTAGGGGTCAATCTTCGCCTTAACACTTTAGCTATAAGGACGGAAATATGTATCAGGTATAATTATTCTATTATCATAAGATTTAATATAAAGTATTAAAACTGATGTGCCAATAAAGTGCCAATAAAGTTTTTAAGTAAAAAAAAATATTTTATGCCGTCGATGTACATTGATGGTCACCAGTCGTTTTATAGCTCATAGCTCCTCTGTTGGAAATGGATCTCCTATCAAAGTGAGAAGATTCAAGACTACAGCATATGACGATGCTTAAATGGGCAGACATATTTCCCACGGAACAATAAGGACTTTGAAGAATAAAATAGACAATTCTGAGGCATTTGGGTTTCAACATGTCTTCACCATTCAGCAAGTGATATTTCTTCTTCAATACAGCAAGTGACATAGACTGCATCGTACATTCATAATAGAGTTGGATATCTGAGATAGTCTACGAATCACTATTAATTAATGAAATTACTTGAACTATAAATATTAAAATGGTTTCCGACAGTATAAATAAGCGAAGCAAAGAGATAAGTGGAAGTTGTTAAGATAAGAAAAACGCAGTGTTAATATTTTTATCAGTTCCAAATTCCTAAAACAAAAGGTTTCAAGAGCTGATATGGCATATGAAATAGTCTAATTAGATGTTACCTTAAATGTTCTTTAAGCAAATTGAACAGTTGACAAATATTTAAGTACAGATAATACTGCAAATTCTCACCTTCACTAGTAATTGCCGGTGGGGACTGGCAAAAGAAATTAAGTCCGTCCATTGGTTAAAGTAATAAAACAAACGTAACATGATGCTTGTAATCCACGAAGGGGTAAGAAGAGGAGTGAAATACACTCCCACATTTCATATGTTATGTTGCATGTCACACTCTGGAATAGAGGGTGAACCTATTGCCACAATTACAAATCCAGACTCCGAGCGACTGCTAGGAATTTAAAATTAGAACGGTTTACTAACCGGGACTCGAACCCAAGGACTCTCGATTGGCAGTCACGATTGCAACCACCACCAACCACCAACGAGACAGTCAAAGACCAACATGACAAAAAATGATAACTAAATGGATAAAGGTAAATAAACAATTCGTTATCAATGATGAACATTATTTATCAATCGCGAACTGGTGAACGATAAGCAAACGCTTAGCTCTAAAGTAAACCGGTAGAATGCTTTAGGCACTTTATCTGTCTTGTCTTTAAATTCAGAATTCACTACACGTAATCGTTTAAACTGCGCACCAACAATAAAGACATTGCCCAGTTCTATTGCAATTTCGATGCAGTTATGTCAAATAATTCGCTCTAAATAGACTAGCATTTAGGTAAAATCAGCTGTCGACTCGACGAAGAAGAGCTTAACCACATAAGGACTGCACTCATACTGGAATTAAGCAGTCCGACTGCCAGTTTTATATCGAAAATCAGTTTTACACTGCCAGTTTTACACCCCCATATCGAAAATCATGCAGCCGAATCCAGTTTAAACTAAATTACAAATACCAGTTTTTTCCAGTTTAAATCAGATGCTTTACAACTGTACATTAACGTTTTTATGTTATCGATCCCTGCACTAAATGCGGGTGAGGAAATAACCTTATTTTTGTATCACTACGACGCCTGCTGTGGGTACAGTACATAGTGGATTACAATACTGAAACTTTGCCTTCTAGAAGGTTCGTAGTTAGTATTATAACGGCACAATAACACAACTTGAAAAACCGGTGTACAGAATTCAAAAATATTTCGTGCTACAGAAATCGTGGCAAATGCAAAATTCATTATTTACGTGTATATTAAAGTGATAGAAAAATTATTAAGAATATGTGTATCCTGTTAATAATAATATGTTAATAAGAAGACTTCATTTACGGCATTATCTCCTAAATTTGACGGAGTTTACACTATTGTAACCTAACAACAGATAAACCATAGACATAATTATACGCTCAGACGCCTAACAAAATAAATCTTGGGTTCAGCAAACAAACGGTAAATCTTCGATGGTATTGAAACTATAAACTCAACCCAACCGTCAGTATCACCGACCCCTGAACCAATGGATAGTCGTCAAAGTTTTAACTGTTCCTTTTTATATTTTTCCCCCCGATATTTTTCCTACTAGAACATTATTATTTACATTGAATCATCAGTAATATATATGATAACTGTGTGACAACGAAATTGATAATAATAACTATATGCGTAAAACCCAGACACATGACGATAAGAACATTGAATATTGCAATTTGGGTGCTTAATACAGTTCTGAACATTTCAATAGCGATTTAAGCAAATATTACGGGATTTAAACAAATTGTAAAATTTGAAACATTGAATTTCCGATGATGGAGGAAATGGAAAGGGTTCTAGAGACTTATTCTCCATATAACATTCATCAATTGAACTCTTTGCATCCAAAACAATTAACATACCAAATAAATATTATATTCTAAAAGACCCTAAGCATATCGTAATATCAAATCAAATAAATAAAAAGCCTATGAACCAATTAGAATAAATGAGTATCATTATTTATTCGATTAGCATAATAACACAATTAAACTGTAAGTAGTTAATTAATATTACATATAGTAAATATCATTATTGCATAGTTCACACAGATCGTTAACTAGAACAAATACAGAGCATTAATAATCTGTTATTGAGATCACAAACGCGCGCCAAAACCATGTATTCAAAATGCATGGTCAGCTTTTTAATTCAGGTGATGGTTAAGGCGATTAAATGGATTTTAATTATCCGCTATAATTGTATTGTTGACTCTGTTTCTGTTTTTTTTTATTCGTTTTAAACAATTTTACTAATTTCTAAGACTTTAACATCATAATCATCACCAACAATGATACCGTTTCACTAGTAATGGGTCTCCTCTCAGAACAAGAACCCTAAGGTTCAAAAGGTTGCCCTCTATAGTATTCCTTGTTTGTTAATGTTACACATACATTAGCATGCTGCGAGGCATGCTCTCAGATGGCTAAATGACATGATTTCTTTTGTTTGTCAGTCATAATATTTCGCGCCAACGATTGCGGCGTCATTATAAGCTTGATAAACTGTCATTTAGAACAGATATATGCATAAATAAACTAATACATTAAATTGTGTAAATATAGTATTTCAATACAACGTATGTATATTTGTAAGTAAAGCACATAAGTCATAAACAATAAATGTAGAGGAATCAACTGAGTCAATAGAAAATTATTGTTCTGCGTAACGTCTGTAATCATTTATTTACCAAAGCAAATAACTAAACCTGCACATTCTATGTAAATATGACATTTCATTTGTTGTAGACTTACAGAGATATTGTAAAACGCGCGCAAACATAGGTATATGTATATAATTTTATTTGTTTAGCCCATAAATAATAATTTGTGGATTTAAAACTGGGTGAATATTTAAACATACTTGGAAGTCGTTTGACATGTCACACGTTATAATTATATGTTTAATGGCAGTAAAAGTTTTAGGTACTCTCTTGGAGCCAAATGTTAATTTAGTAAGTATTATTCAGTGGGTGAGTAAGATAAAATGTTATTAACTAACAGTAAATTTTATTGATATTATATCCATATTCGTATTGGAGTAGGAAGAAGTTAGTGATTTGTCCAAATGTCCAGAAATTGGCCAAATAGTTATTATTTCGTGTCTTTTGTTTAAATAAAAAGCAAAAATTTCGTGGCTACTTCAAATAACTCCGTCTGAACAATGCACGAATATAATTCGTTAGACCTAGACAAAATCATAGACAGTTTTTCCCCGCTTCACCACCACTTTCAGCCACACAGGCTCCTTTTTGTTTTTCATTAATATAATATTAGGATGAAAAGAGAAAAAAAATCAAATGTCAATAGATAAATATCTTGTTCTGGTACACGTAGCTCATTTCAAATTCCAGCCACAGACTCAAGGCTCACCGGAATGTGTGTCTTTATCGGTTGAACACTAACCTTTTTACCGTGTTCGCTTACCATATATTTTGTACAGTCAGTCAATATCAGGAACGATTAAAAGTATTTGCTATGATATTATTCATGAGAATATATCTCCTTCTGCCTTTAAAGTATACCTCATAATGATTTAGATTTAGGTATTACAATTACAGTGCAACTGCTTCGCGTGTGACACAGTGTGTTTAATAACTGTTCCAGTTTTTGAATTCTAGAAGATTCAACGACAATAGCCTTTCAAAAATATAATCTACCTTTAATTATGTTGCTCTCTGTCGAACCTGTAAGGGAACTGTTATGGTAAAAATGTTTGTGATCTATATTGACGTCATCACGAATTAAGTCAGCCTAAACCAATATTTTCGACGGTGCTTATAAATAGAATCTAGTTTTCTTTCTTTAATGGAAATACTTTGGTGGCTTCAATAGTGTAGCAAAAATGAGTCCCTAAACACAACTATTCGTTTCACTTCTGTTTCTATGATATAGTTTAGATATGCCGAGCTTTCAATGTTTAGAAGTACCAGAATCAACAGTAAGGAAGACTATTAGGTGGTGCTATCTCCATCAGTAAACCTCGAAAGAACTGATGGAACATCCAAATGACGGGTGGAATAGAAAATGAAATCTGTCTGTTTTGCATAATCTTTTGATGAAAATTGGTCACAGTATGGTCTTTCAATAAAAGTAAGTCTTCAAAGTTATTTACAAAGTGTTGCTCACTAAGTTGTGTCATTGCGAACATCGTATCCCAGTATCTTAGGGATGTACGTACACAAATGGAAGCCCATTAATTGTGAGGAGGAACCCATTGAAAAAAAAATATTTTCGGGCAAATTAGCCTCATGCTTAATGCGAGACATGCTTTGCCTATATAAATTCTTCTTGATTTTCGAAGACGAAAACGAAAGACAAACCCATTTATTTATACGAATACACAAACATTTAAAAGAAACTTGAACTTTTTATAATTTATCTTTGAAACGGTACAAATTTTAGATGCTATTAAAATAAATTATTTATGAACACAATTTATGTAAAGTACAACAATATGTAAATTAATATTAACTTACATATTTTATTCGTGCACTAGCAACTCAATTGATTTGAGTTAATTTCGAAGTAAAAATTAACGGCAACACTTCATATCAAGAATGTCAGTTTTATGTCTTGGCTGAGAAGGCCATTTTAGTAGTTTTGAAAAATATTATTTATCCAGCGGGATTTATTAGTTTTATTAAATCATTTTCTAAGCACTGGAATTTTACTAAAATATACATTTTACGCCTTTAAACATTAATGCGATTCTACCTATCGATTCAACTAAATTCATCAATTCTACCAACATTTATGTTTATTGGTGCGTATGTACGGTAATATTCCTCGTATCTAGTGATAAACGATACTAGCAATCATGGCCATGGACGACTGCGTGCCTCTCGAACAGGATGTTTTGCATCAACAGGTGCATTGCCACACCCCCACAGGTGACAAGCCTCCTACGTGCATAATGTTAAAGCCTTTCACTTCGCCGTACGATAAAAATAGTATTCAGTTAGTATATGGTATATTATACTACTCTTATTGTCTTACTTACTATTATATATTACTTACTATTATATATTACTTACTATTATATATTACTTACTATTATATATTACTTACTATTACTACTATTATAGATCAGTGGCGTGCTATCGGAAAGACATATGCCTGTGTCAATGACCAGCAGTGGACGGGAACAGGCTGATAATGGTATTATACTACATTGAATAACTAAATCAGTTTGATTTCAGTCTCGTTTGTTTATTGCTTTTATTGGGATGTCATCGTTTATGTCGCTGTTTTATAAATAATGTTTAATTTATAAATCCTCTAGTCACATATTAAACCAATTACAATCAAAATACATACCAATTGCGACTGAATAACAATAAATGTTTTTAATATAATGCGATTTAATTCTTGAATAAAACAAGAATGTAAGCATAAAAATAACTAAATTCGTAATATCGGTAATCAGACGTCCTTTTATATACTTTACTCTCTAAATAAATTATAGATGCTTGATGTAAACACGTATTGTATTAATTGCAAGTATTTAAATATAATGTAATAATATGGTCAGTAATACATTAAAGAAACTATTTTTTAAATACAATCGCACAGACAAATCGCATAATACTTAGGTATACAGAAAAGTAAATGTAAAAAGAATCAAGGTTGACGGCCAATGAAAATGCTTAACATTCCACGCACACACACTGACATTTAAAATAGATCCTTAATACCCAAACATTAAAGTCTATAACTTATTAACTCGATGCACCGGTCATGTCTGTTTGTTGTACAATAGAAATAAATAATATAAACCATGTGTTAGTAATTGATAAGCATATGTTTGGGCGATTTATTGCGAATTGCGTTATGTTCCTGTTTAAATTAAGTCGTTAATCACTACCGGTGCAATTTCAATACCGGAACATAAAAATATGTGTTTAACACTGCAGTATCGACTAATACTGTTCGTTTCAACACATCTAGGAATGCCCAAGGCAAACCTTTCTACTTTCGACAACACTAGTGCAAGTTACTGCATATAACAATTAAATGGGCAAATTCTTACCCTTCCACGCCACCGAAATACATTTTTGTCTCCATTTCTAGGATTGTTTACTTTAGGAA
The DNA here is from genome assembly GCA_018244855.1 of Elbella merops. Classification (NCBI taxonomy): domain Eukaryota; kingdom Metazoa; phylum Arthropoda; class Insecta; order Lepidoptera; family Hesperiidae; genus Elbella; species Elbella merops. The sequence continues at coordinate 8,273 of DWMG01000086.1, forward strand.
ATACTTGGCAATCTTCACTGTGATAAAAACAAAAGTTGGCGGTATTTTAATACAGATACACAACAGCACACGTCAGCAGGCCACGACAGCGGCCGCGCGACTAAACGGCCTTGATATTTGACAATGTTGACATTACACAGCTGGAGTTTCTACGACGTTATAGCAACGTTATTTGGTCGTGTTATACTAATAACTGGTAACGTTTTATACGTTATTCATAACGTTACGTCACGGTTTTTAAATAATACTCGTTTAACAATAGACATCACAATAAATGACGTTTTCCTAAACTAAGTTTGTATATAGTAGAAGCGGTACAATTATTTTAATGTAAGTAAAGTGCATTGATATTAAAACGTTCATATGAATGAAGTTTATTGAATTATATTGTACTAATATTATAATCTATATGTATTATATCGAAAAAATTGTATAGGTTGTTTATATTTCAAAAATATCTGGAACTATTTTGAAGATATCAACTTTTTTTTAAATAAACTTTTCGTTAGGTATGGTATTGTTAGGCAAGAAATGAAAAAGAGTTTTTTTGGTAACAGCTCGTATATTTGTACATAATTATATATATAGACACAAACTTACAACGTATTATAATTATACATATAATTATAATTATTTATATTAATATACAGGACGCGGCGAAATGTCCAGGAACGCGAGATCATTAGCTTGTTTGAGTTAATTTCTCAAATGAAATAAAATTAAACAATATACCTATAATATTATTTTTATTTACAATTTTAAGTTGATAAATATTAAAATTCATACACGTGACTTAGGGATTGGCTAATAATTTATTAGTTGCCACAATACCTAAACCGCCCCAAAGGACAATTTGAAAATTGTATTTATGCAATTTTAACATAAATTAAAAATAAATTAATGAACAAACAGTATAAAATAATATATCAACATTTACTATAGAAATGAAAATGATAGATATGAAAGCTGATTACTTTCAACCATAACAACAAACTTAAATGAATATTATTAAACGAATATATTAATTTCTTGACATCATTATTTCAAAATTTATATAAAATCTATTGCTTTTATAAATATCTTACTGAAAAAGTGTCTTGATTAAGTTACAACGATGCCTTTTTTCATTAAAAGTTATTTGTACTTCTATTGTGCTAAGGTTTAACGTTTTTGGTCTAAATACACTGTGCATATAAAATGAACCTACTCGTGTCTATCGGATAGTGTATCATCAAGCTTATATTGTTAAGAATCGACAAACAGCACCCAAACAAGTAATGAAGTTAATTGAAATCAGTTTATCACATTGGAGGTAAACAAATAGAAAATGACGAGATATCTCAATTGAAGAAAAATTTCGTACGTAGGTATTCTTTTAGAAATTGAGGTAGCTTGGTACAGTTTAATTTTTAAATTATTTCGAGATCTGGAATTTGAATTTTAAATGTCACTTCGAACGCACGTTTCATTTTAAATTTATAGGAAATTATTTTGTAACTGTCATAAATGGCGAGGAGTGCTTGTAACAGCTGAGTATTTAAAGCAATATAGCATCTGCATAATAATTTAATATTGACTAAATTTGTTTATTTTTCTCAGTAACATTATTACCTATATCGTTTAAACACATACATATAACATTAATTATTTCTACATTTACTTTTTAAGTATAATAATTCTGACAGTCTTTTCAATAAATTATTATAATTAATTGAAATTTTAATCATTGTATTACAATTAAAATTTATTTCTAAAAAATAGAAATAAAGTGAACGACAGCAATCGCATTAATAAAAATTCATATTATTTTCTTTCACGCCTGTAGTCCACGACGGGGTAGTCAGAGGAGTGTAGTACATTCCCACATTTCACCAATTTCACCAGTTACGTTTCAGTCCCATGGAATAAGTGGTGAGCCTATTGCCATACACCGGGCACAATTCCAGACTCCTAGTCACTACTAGAAATCCTAAATTAGAAAAATCCAATCGGATTCGGATCCGATCGGCAGTCGCGCTTGCAACCACTCAACCAACGAGGCAGACAATAATTTTAAAGTATACATAAACAATTGATTACGCACCCAGTGTTTCAATAGCGCTGGTTTGGTAATAATATAAAAAACCATTGTTTAAAATGAACACTAATCAATAATAAAAAAAAATTAATCACATTTTGTGGCAAAATAATATTATTTTAAATGATTTTTTCGTAAAATCAAAAGTAAGGAACATCAAAAAGACCGTTATTATTAAAAATTAAAAGCACATTGTACATATTTACAAAAGGTACATACACTTATTGCTTACTAAGTGCACGAGTGAAGGAGTGGCATAAGATTTTTATTTACATTTATACTATTAAATATTATGGTAGATATTTGATTAAATTAAATATTTAATCTAATAAATTGTACATTAAAATATGATTAAATTAATTACGCTACAAGGCACACGCGACGGAAGATTGGATTTGAGCGTTCTGCCGTCGCATGTTTTGTCGTCACCTGGAAAAAAATGAATCCGTCAATTTATTGTTAAATATGGTAATTAGTGTAACAGAACGACCTTCATGATTTAGAATGCTTCTATTCTGATTTTTTGAAGTATCTGTAGTGTTCAGCATCTGGCCTTACACTTTATTTAGTAACGTGCCGTACCTTACCTTCTACACTATGTACAACTAGCAATTTGTGATTCTAAGGCCTTTAAATTATAAGCAATGTTCAATAAATTTTGTTTCTGTTGTAGGTATATTCATTTTCCTACACAACTTACGTTGTTAAAATAAATCGAACCGACATCAGTACTAAACCTTAGTTGGCGTACGCAACTAGATGACTTTGTCTAGACTTCGTCAGATATTTTTGATTTGTGAACCGATTGATCCGAAGCTAACAGTGTTAGCGTATCTGAACTTATCTCTAGAGATTGTACCCAAATTGGTTTACCTACAAAAGGTTACGGCCAGTCTGCCACGTCGGCTAAGTGCGAGTCAGACTTGGTACACCTTATAAAAAACAATTTGGCGTAGTCTAAGCTGTGCAGATGGTCTCACGATGTTTATCTTTATCGTACCTTTTCTATTTCAAAGATGGAGGTGCGTTTCAAGATTTTAAACCGGGACCCCGGAGTGGGAAAATGAATTATAATTCGCTATAATATTGGAAAAATCACTAGAATATATTGTAGTCTTTATTATAGACTAACAAATTTTATTTACCTATCGGCGCTTGAGGTATGCAAAGAGGAGTCGTGGTCATCGAGAGAATGAGAATGCGAGTGAGCTGGTCGGGGACATCTTCTCGGGATGGAGTCCTGTGCGCCATCGGAATCCCTCCGAGCACTACCGCCTCCACAGAAGCACTTGCAAATGATGCGTTTGAAAGCAAATCTGGAAAAATGCAATACCTGTTAGCTTAAAAACCAAACCGTAGTAAGTCTAGTACGAAAAAATCAAAAATCAAAACAGGTAATGTTTTTATTGATATTTTGTTTGAAGTTTTTGCACCTTCTAATTGCTAGTATGGTATGAAAATATGGATGTACTGAGAAATTTACTTATTATGTTACGAACTTCTGTTCTATTCTTGAATGTATCTTGGGTCATAACAAGAAACAATCAAATATTCAAAAATGATGATTCAAAATTGATGACAAAACACTTCGAAGACCCTATCAAATTGCAAGACCAATACCTTATGCTTACATAGATCTTAGTGAAATGAAGAATTCTCTTTGTCACTTGCCTGAAATCTTTGGAGAACAGTGCATAGATTAGTGGGTTTATTGCTGAGTTGCAATATCCGAGCCAGAAAAGTATTGAGAATACAATCGGAGTTACGCAATCACCACAGAAGGCTCGCACCACGTAAACGCTGAAGAATGGAAGCCAACAGAACACAAAGCCACCCACTATAATGCCTAGGGTCTTGGCTGCCTTCGTCTCCATCCTGAATCGTTTTACCTGGAAATTTGTAAAAAAAATGTATATTCGCTTTTATATTCCCAGGCAATATGAATTAACGAGGTATCGATTCTGAAATAAATTTAATACCTACTCGTATATAATTATGTTTCTATTATTTAAGATAAGTGGAAAAAATATTTATTTAAATAACATAAACTTTAAATAAAAACTATGAGAATTATAGTAACATGTATTTAAATTACAATGAAAAAACTAATGATGTATATACTGACAATAAATCGTTCATTAAATCCTTACTTGAGCTTTGATATTTCTTTTGCCCATCCTCCTGGTTGTTCGAGGTTTATCATCGTATTCATCAAACAGTGGACCTGGCGCCAAATGTTGTGGAGGCCTAACTCTCAATCTACTTTCCGTTAACTCTCTCCCATCTCTTTCATAATGAACTGCGTAAAGAGACGGACTTGGTGACCTACTCGGTGATCTGGAGTTCTCATGAGCTGGACAAATTTGCTCAGAAGATGGATAAGAGACAGATATTTTGACTTTCTCGTGGGCTCTTCTTGCACTTGAATGCCTGGAAAATAAACAACAGATAAAAAGTTTCTGTTCTAAATGTGGTGCAAGGAAATATGGACCATGCCGACAAAGTATCTATCTAGTTTCTTTGTATTTATGTCAGTTTAAAAATTATACAGCGAAAAACATATTGACCTTATGTATTTCAGTTTAATTGTTGAATGTATAATAATGTTTAAATTTCCCAAAAATTTTGCTAACAACACCTTTGAAACCATTACACGGAAACAAAGAAGAGCATAATAAAAATTGTTTAGAAGTAGAAGTAGAAAGAGGAATTTTAAAATCAACACTTTTCAGAACATGATACCTTCTAAGTCTTTCTGGTGAAGCACTAAGTGATGTGCTAGTAGAATGGTTAGAGGCAGTGGATAGAGGAGAGCCATGGGGACGGTTGGAGCCTCTTCCGCGATGTATCCGCAACGTTAGGCGGTTGTCGTCAAATCTATTTCCAAGACCTTTGCCTAAAATGTAAAAAAAATAACATAAATGAAGTTCCTGAGCTTCAACTGCTACCACGTATAAAGTCATGCATTTTTTAGCTTCAGTCTTTAGTACGGGAATAAAATATTTTCAGACTAGCGACATAAATAGCGATATAGATAGCGATTAATAGATATTGTAGAGAACAGTAAAATAAATTCATGGATGATTTAGTCAAGCCAAATATCATTACTTCATTTATATTTAGAAGAAAAGAAACCCTATATAATAGAGAAATCATAATTCCTTTAGAAACATTCAACTTTCGTGTCTCCTATTGTTTGTGATTCTCTAGCGACCCTTAAGTTCCTGAGTTTATTGATATATATCTTCTCATATAATAAATAATGTTCAAAGTTTTTCTTTGTATAAACAACAAATTCGAAGATTATTTACGTCTTGTATATAATATGATATATGCTTATCAATAAGTTATCAAAGAAATCTAAGTAGACTTACATGATTTTCGGATCATAACTAGCTATGATATCTAAATTAAGATGTATCTGTCCAACGTCTTAAAGTTTAACAAAATCTGATTTAAATGGGTCACTTGTGGAATTTATGCATGCCAGGTTTTTAGCGATCTCAGAACCAACTGGTAGAAAATGATTATGTTCGTACGTCAATATAAACAAAGCTTTAGAGCAATTTAAAAGCTGTTTAAAAAAGAGAATGGAGATACCGAATTAGTTTTTAAAGGTTATATTTTAAATCTAAAATAGTCTAAATGATTCATTTATAATTCCACGGTATTAGACAGTTCTTCCCTAATTCCATTACCATTGTAGTATGATAGAAGTGGTAAAATTATTCAATAATTGCAAAGTGCACCTTTCGTAGTCCGAAATCCCTGATTAATAGCCTTCGTGGTTCTCACAGCAGCTTTGTAGATTCTCCAGTAGAAGAACAACATCACGAACATGGGTATGTAGAAAGAGCCCAGTGCGGAATAAACTACGTAACCAGCGTCATTGGTCAGCTCACAGGTCCACGGGCATGGTGGGTCTGGTTCAGAGCCTTCCTTCTCCTCTGAGTCCTCAGACTGTAATATAGGGATTATTTTGAAAAGTTATGAAATTGAAAAAGGCATCTGTTACTATGGCATATGTAAGCCGGTAATTTTATAATTTCATAAAACTTATAAACAAGAATCACTGAAAGTATAGTATGAAAGAATTTATGGTTAAGTAATAAGTGAAAAAGTGCACGTTAAATACAGAATACTACTTACAGTAGAAAATCCAATAGTACCCGACCCGGGATTTGAACCCGCGACCTCCCGATCGGCAGTCGCACTTGCAACCACTCCACCAACGAGGCAGTCATATAATATTGTCTATCGTACTTATATTAAATCACTGCAATTCGTGTCAAGTGTTCTATGTATCGTATGTCACAGAAAAAATGGAAAACTCACCTTTTTATCTTTCCAACCGACCAGTGGTGGGAAACATATAACAAAAGAAAGGACCCAGAGTCCAGCGATAAGGGCTTTGGCTCGCCTCCTGCTCATGATGCTGGGATAGCTGACAGGGCGCGTTACGGCAACATAGCGGTCCAGAGAAATAGCGCAGAGATTCAATATTGAAGCCGTGCACATCCACACATCGACGGCCAGCCAGACAGAACACCAGACGTCACCAAAGATCCATACCTGTAAAACAAATAAGATCCGAAAGTTTAGATACAGTCAAAGTAAGCTTTTATAATATATATTTTTAATTAATTGAGCTTGGTTATTTAAGTGCCCACGCATCTCTTCATACAGTGGCATAATAACGTAAAATCTGCATAAGAGTATTTATACATGTAGATGAAATTGTCTGCCTACGGTTTTGAAAGGAAGCTTTCTTATTATTCTAAAACGAAATTTATGACGAACTCTTTATAACATCATAACTTTTCATAGAATAATTTAAAAAATAATCAACTAGAGATGTTCAATGAGAAAATACTTATACCATTTATTCGTTTCTAACGGGAACAAAGCCGCCGGTAATAATTCGTACATAATATAGGGGATCCAACGCATATAAGGGTTCGAGTGAGTAACTTTTACATTTGAATTTGAAATAACGGTGCCGTATCTAATTGAATATCACATCAAGTGAGAACCTCGCATGGCTACTTACATAAAGTAATTTGGCCTACCACAAGGCGTACAACTAGGCCACAATTTATTCATTATAATAATGTAACATTAAGGCTATTTTCTGACTGTTGAAATTTAAAATAAACTTAGACACAAGACTGCTTAAAATTTAACTAGTCGATTTCGTAATATAAAAATGTCATTAACAACATCTTTAACTATCTTAGTTCACTGCTGATTAAGCTATGTAATGAAACTATATTTAACGATTTTAATTATTATATTGCTTTGCTAATTAGGTACGTAGTCGTATCAGGGCCCGATAGTTCCACGGCTAACTTAAAATTAGCTATGTAATTTGTACTTAGTAATTCTTAGTAATCCATAATAATACTTGTTACTTCTATAATATACATTAGTACGAATATTTCTAAGAACAATCTTACAGGAAAATAGTATATAAATAGACATTTAAATAAACATAACGTTATTACGCAGCATTTTTAAAACATGAATTGCTTATGTTGATTTTGTATTTTGGAAAACCGGAGTACTACGACTTACTCAGTCTGCACTTTGTAACTCAGTTTAAGGGAAATAACGTAAATATAAATGCAATGTTATAACTGCTTCGATGTTTCTAGTTATTTTCTTCTTTATTTTTTTTTATAATTAGATTAAATTTAGAAGCGATCGACACTTTAACAAGTATTTAAATGTAGTAGGTAATATAATACCGCTTAGTTATTTCTAGCCCTGAATAATTCTATCTATACAACGATATGAGACGTTTAATCAGTAAATTCGTCACATACCTTGTACAAAATTACAATATTAGGTAATATATAGATCATACCTCTAACTGTATGTACGAACATCTGGTTTCAGAATATTGTTTTTATTATACAATAGGCTAACGTTTTACTTCGATCCCGCCTGACGGAAAGCGCAGATGTGTTCTACGATGTAGCACGCATATCTAGGAATAGCATAATATTTATCCTTGCTTTAAAAAGGCCTAAGTTATAGTGTCCGGAAACACACGCTGACAGGGTGTTCCACTCCTTGGCAAAATACGCGGAGCCCGTGCTATGGTAATCAGAACACTGATAAATTACATATATGTACATTTATAAATACTTAAATGAACTACTCGTGACTGACCCGGTGATCTTCGTACCGACTAACAAACTGTTGCTCTGCCCTCGCATTTTAAATCTCGGATATCTTTTAAAATACTCATTTTAGACGTATGTTATAAAGGTCAATTTTGATCTACATTAGATACACATACAACGTAGCTAATGTATTTAATTGCATGCAAAATAATTCTGTGTTGTTTAAAATAGCTTTGTAAATATAACCGTGTAATTTTTTGTAACATGTGAAAGATAAAAATGGTGACTGTTAGTTATTTTTTGGAGATAGACATATATCATCACGGATATTTTTGTAGACCTTTTTAAAATATACAATTTCGTAGTACATTATTTTGATCTATCTCGTAAGGTTTGGACAGCGTTTGCAACGTAAGCGCACAAAAATGCGTTTTTTACGACATTCACAATACATTTTTTTGAAACTCTCGGCTGTCTCTACTATAATACTAAATGTAATTTTCTCTATTATAATCATAAATATTATTATTATTCAATATCACCGTTCCCAATGTTTCACTATATACTTTTTTCATATAAGTCTATACATTCTTTATGACAACTGTCTTAACGGAAATAGAGTTCTGAAACTCCATATAACGTTACATTTTAAAGATATATTTGTCGGGTGTCTTCACTAGCGACCATGTAAGGAAGACCCCTCGAAGTTATTTCTCATACTTTGGGATTTACGGAGATGACAGACGCTTATCGGGAGGCCGATCAAATTCTTACTACTATTTGCTTTACTTTCCATGGAGTTATCACCCGGAGGACTAAAGATTTTCTGGAGTGTGATATTTTAGTCTAAAAAGCCTGCTATATAATATCTTATTAAAAAAGAGAGGCGAGAGATTTTTTCTTTCAATTTACCGAACGTGTGAAACGTTAAAGTTGGTAAAAACAATAATCTAGATCAATATCATTTATGAAATTAATATTGGAATTGGTTTCAAATTTCTTTATTACCAGATATTTTAACTTGAACAGGGTCCGATATAACTACTAAATATCCTTAAGGAAGTTAACGAACAGTGCAACAGTAATAATTTATATTCATGATAACCTAGTGGCTTACATTTTAGATGTCCATTTCAGGAAATGGCGTTTCATTCTGGCAAATTTAATTAAACATATAAAGTTGTAAAAAAATATATTGATGAACATTTAAATTATTTTAAGACGTATATCGTCATCGTCATCGTCATCAGCCTGTCTTAGTCCACTGCTGGACATAGGCCTCTCCCAATAAGTGCCATTGCGCCCTGTCCTCGGCTTGTCGTATCCAGCATATATGAAATGAAATCAGTTAATGTTATGTAAATGAAATCATGGCGTATATGAAATCAGTTTATTTGCATTTGGCCAGCGGGATAGACTATGACCTGGACCTTGCTCATTTTAAGAAGAGACACGTTTCCAATTGCGGCGATAGAAGATACAGCCATTTAAGTTAACAAAAGTATCAACGTGTCTATAATATGTTGTGTCTGTCGAATAAGTAAAATCAAGCTAAAAATAACTGGCCTTGTATTAACTGAAACTGAATGGACTTATGTGTATTAGAAGTTTCTAACAGCTAACAGTAATGGAACTATCGACATGAATACTTTTATACTTATACTCCTATTAGAGTCCGTAGTTGTCTACAGATGAGTTGGTAGCCATCCTTTGAGACTGCAGCGGACCCGTTTGCAGCTTTATTCGTATAAAATATTTCTGAAAAAATATTTTTCGGAGTACGGAGTTTGGATTTGCACCCGGTGTATAGCAGGAGGCTCATCCACTTTTCCACCGTATGACGTTAGACATAACGTCAATCGTGAGAATGTACTACACTGCTCTGCCTAACCTTCGGGGAAATACTATCGCAATGCTATTATATTTTTAAACGACTTCAATATAATGACTACGTAAGCACTTGCCGTCTTATGGTATCCACTCACCTACTTAGTCATATTTTTAAAATTACACTAATTTAATATTAGTTATAATGATCGATCCATCCGATAAATTATTACCGAGATATTTTTCAGAATTTATCATACTCTCTGAATCGAAAAAAGGAAAAGATATACATAAGTCTTATTGCGACGATGTTCTCAAAGTAACTTATACAATTTTTCTTTTCCAATGTCATAGGCAGCTGAACATCAAAGTTTAATACGGGTAGATATTATAAAGTATTCCTTTTCTGTTGTGTGTACATACGAGTACATACATTGTAGGTGATACCGCATGACAGTCTGTGAGCATCGCGAAAGCTTTTGTAACAGTATTAATTATTTCTGCCCTAATTGAATTTAATTTTAACAACACATGTCGCTTCCGACTCTGCTCTCTACCACTGTAACTCGAATGCCGACGATAAAAGCATGGTGTAATGATTAATTCTGAAGACTTTTGGTTAACTGTACGGGGGGGTGTGTAAGGGGTTTTAGCCACCTGCACGTGGTTCACCCTGCTACAACAGAAGAGACTCTGGCGACCGGCTGATTGCGGTATAGCACAGCCTAAATAGGAACGGCTAAATGCCGCCGACTGTCAGCTGCGTCGGTGGTGCGAACAGATGTGCCCTGCGACCTCCAACCCGCATGTCCAGCGTGGAGATTACGGGCATAAACCCCCTTTTGGGGGAGGCCTATGTCCAGCAGTGGACTGAATAAGCTGATGATGATGATGATATATGAATTTCAGGTTTCACGTCTTTTATTTCAGTACTTCTAGTATGGCATTTATTATTAATTATTCTATTTCTGTTACATATTAATATTTAAACGTGGAACGTGGGAGTACTATCCTGCTCCTGCGTATCCCTTCGGGGGAATACAGGTGGTGTTCTGTTATTAATCCTCTTCTATTCCCATCACTTGTCGTGTCTCAAATCAAATCTAATAACAATGGGTCAGTTAGCAGAGAATAAGTCAGCTCATTTTCTTTCCGCCTTTTAGTATTTTCTCACCCGAAACTAGTAAGGAGTAGAGGATAAAACGAAGGTCTCACCGAGCGAATGTTTATCTAACACTAATTCTACTGAAACAGGCACACACCACCAGCTGCGTCCTTGTTCAATCTCGTGCCAAAGTCACACTGTTAATGAATTTACCTAATGAAACGATTAACACTTTATTAAAGGAATGACGCCGGTTTTTTCCTTTAATAGAGCCAGTAGGTATGCCGCGGGGAAATAGGAAATGTGTGTTTCTGATGTTTATTGAGTCAACATATACCCAGGGGTTATATAAAAAGAAATGTTTTGACTAACTTTTTTATATTTCGCAAACCCTAAACTACTGAAGCTATAAACGAACTAATCGGAAAATGGGTACGTAATACCCACAAAAAATATTTTTGCACCAACTGTCTTTATGAGTTTAAAAACAACTAAGGAAAATTTGAATAAAACAGCGAAATTTGAAAAATATGACTTATGCGTTCACTTCAGTAAGAGATTTTTGTCACCAGAGATTCGCCATAACCACTTCCATGTAAGTAAGTCCCATTTATATTAGAATCACCTTCAGAATTATGATCGTCTTCAGTCTATTCCATTCCACTGCTAGACATAAGCCTCCCTTAATGAGGTGCATCGTGCCGTGTCCTCAGTTTGATAACTTATGTATTTCATATATTATCTTCAGTTACAAGTTGATAAGTTTCGCAATGATACGAGTATTATGACCTCTTGTCCACAGTTACCTTACTTTTTATGCTGGAGCGCAATATTTTAATATTTATAATGCACGACCCATGTGCGATGTTACAGTTTACTTTTCCAAAGATGCAGACCCTCTATGATACATAGGCATATGGGCGATGCGATCGACTGAAAAAATTACGTTTGGTGCAAGAAACTCATTTGAGAATTTCCCGCGTTCTTTTTTTCTATTTTCCTTAATTATTCTGCAAATAAACACTATGTTACGATATTTTTTAATGTCCATTACAATCATATTAGACTTACATTAAATGGGTTTCACGGCAAAACTGTAGAAGTCACCAGTCAGTAATTGGCACTCGGTGCACTCTGCCCATTACTTAAGAGACCTGAAGTGTTTATACAGTACTTAAAGAGGTATCTAACGTTTCGGTCAGAAATTGCATATGCAACCATTAGACCAACGTATTGGTTAATGTAATGATAAACTACCCAATAATTTAGATCCTATATAAAATTAAATCATTTAATAATTGTAGTTTATAGATAGTGGGACGTAAACGTAACAGGTGAAACGTGGGAGTGCACTACACTCCTCTGTCTACATCTTCGAAAACTACAGGCGTGATGTAAAATTTACGTTTTTATATGTACGCGTTTCGTTAATATGAATAATATTTTATATTTCTTCAATGCTTGAAATTGATATCGAGGTTTAAATTTTTATCTTGGACCACACGTAGACCATATCCGAGCGAAAAAAAGGTAAAATTTCTGAGGACTGCTCAATGAAAAATTCGAACAGAAGCGGAGTGTGCAGCTATGAAAATAATATTTTTTAATATCCCTTATGCTACATCAGTTCTATTAATTTTTATGAGAGAACTGTAACTTTTTTGTATTTGGAACCTTTTTCGGTGTTAAAGTTTTATAGCAATGCATAATACCTACGTGTACGTTAAAATTTTTTCAGACCACCAGTATTTTAAAGACTAATAATAATATTAATAATAATTTTTATACGTATACTTATAATATTGTCGCAACTATTCCACATGGAGGTATACAGACACTAAAAATTTCCACTAGTTACGACCCTGACAAACACTTTTCACCAATTCTACTTCCATCGTTCTAGTTTTTTTAATAAAGATGAATGACGTGGAAATTTGCTATAAAATGTTTTCTCTTACTGTATCGACAACTATAATCGTAAAAGATACACAATAACGAAAAACTACTTAGAAATATATGGATTTATGCAAAACAGCTGTTCATCGTTATCGACAAATAACTGACAATAATACACAAACCCACTTTAAAATAGCGGATGAGCCTATAGCCCCACACACGGCACAAATCCAGACTCCGAGCAACTACGAGAAATTACTATTTATACCACTTGGTCTATATAGTAATTCTAAGTAAGATAAACTTTTATCTGGCCTGGGAAACGAACTCAGGATCACTCTCTCGGTAGTCGCACCTGCAACCACTTGACCAGCGAGATAGTCAATTAATAAGTAGTAAAAGCCTATTGATACCATATACGTATGTATATGTATTTCTATCTATCAACCATTCGTAATATTAGCAAGAGCGACGAATACATAAAAAAGAAAAAAACAAAAAACCGTCAATGAAAAGTGTAAAACCCTTCGAATTCTATTTTAAATGCATGCCTCTCACAGTAGGTATGTTTTTATCTGAATGCCCTTCCACAAGCAAGACCCTTCAGGCTCTTGGTCAAAGACAAGTTTTTTGATTTATACCCGACGATAGAGGTTATGAATTCCATTGTATATTTATGAATACTTGATTGAAGTTTAAAAAGAGATAAGGTGTACCGTAAAGAAATATTTATTTATCATGTGGGCATAAAATATTATGAAAATTATGACCTGTATCGATCACAGAAAATATAGTAGAAACCTTTAGTAGATGGTCGGCGGCTGGACCTGCGCCCGGTTTGTGACAATAGGTTCACAACCTATTCCACGGGACATAAAACGCGACCCGGGAAACGTGGAAGTGTCCTACACTCCTCTGCCTACCCTTTCGAGTATTACAGGAGTTATTACGTTAAATAATATTTCGATCAAAAATGAGGGTCTCAATACTTGAATATTCAATGCCCATTAACAAGAAATCGACGAAATTATTGCATAATTATTTAGTTGATCTATATCCAGAACAGAGCTGTCAAAAGTCATTTCTAAAGCTAGTATTTAAAAATTAATTTGTAGTTTTACACAAAAAATAAAACACAGTAATGTAAATTCTATTTATGATGTTTTAAAACTTAAATTCGTTTATAATCATACTTGTTAAAGAGCCATCAAAGTAATCATTGAAACGTGCCTACATCAATTTAAACTCTATATTTTCGTTCGCAACGTCGAAAATAATTTTTACGCACAAGAAAATATTCTGGATCATTATTATTTCTGGAAACGGACTGTACAACGATTCAAATAGGGCGTATTTTTAAATAACGGTAGGCTTTAACCCTTCAATTGTTAAGTACTGGAGCGGGTGAGGGTCTAATTACGAAAATGATGGGCAGTTGGGAGGTCGTGATGACTTCATGCATATTAAGGTTTTAATGACAACATTGCCAACATGAAAGGTATGAATATTAATATGACAATTATAATTTTCAAACTAAAAGACCGTTACTTTTAATTAATGTCGTGGAAGATCTATCCAAAAATAATAACTCTATATTTCTTGTACCTAATTTGTTATACAGGGCTATATAGATTAGTCGAATGGTATAAAGATGGGTGACTATATAAGTAGCCGGAAACAAACAAAAGAAAATATTCTATCAGTGGACCACCATACAAAACAATACGTTGGTATAAAAGTCTGAATATCTACACTCATTTTACATAGAGTAAGTGTGAGGAAAAACGAATTGGCGAAGAAGCGGTGAGTACCGAATAGTTATTCCATTACTTATCGCACGCAGTACACTTTCCTCCAACAGTCGTCCTTACCACCCACGAATAGAGTGGGCGGTTTCTCTTGTCAACATTTCAAAAACAAATATTATTTTATGGAAAGGATAGATAAATGCAAGTGACAGGCTTCTGTGTTTATTTACGTCATTTTTCGTCTCACTTATCATTGACATAAACAGAAACCTGAATTCAATAAAGGCTTTATAACAAATTCAGTAGATTCTGGATATCGGATATGTTATTCCCTTAATTTAATGAATCTAGAATTATTCCAGACATGTGTATGTTGGAAAATCTAATTCCATTTCACTTATTTCTGATACTTATACATGATGATGTAGAGTTCAAATCACGCGGGTCAGACACAACAGGGAATAAATTACAGCTTTTCACAAAACCATACTAAACTTAGTAACTGTATCTATGCAAATTGATTTATACGACGATGTAGCTAAACTTTATAATTCTGCTACTGGTTCGATCTTAAACGAAATTGAAAGAACATAATCTAATAGTTCTTGTCCAAATGTGATTTTCTGTATCGTAACATCATATTTACTTCGGTCATAAATATTTATGGTGTAGTTATAAATGAAGACTTACTAAAATTACTAATAAAGTGTAGATTATTTTCAAGTTTTTTTTTGAACGTTTTGATTAACGATTCTTGGGAACTATCCGAACATGATGTTAATTACTGCAGAGATCGCATTTGCCATATTTAATTTTCTATTTCAGTTGCAGGCTGTTTGATACAAGTCTTATATACTCGTAGTTTCTAAAATAAATGACATTCCATTTTGGAACTCAAACAAACAATGCACCTGCACTTGATTTAAAATAGATTCGCATTGACCACGGATTGCAAGGAGAAAAGCACCGAGAATGTCCAAGCACGAGTTTTTACACTTACTTTACTTATTTCTACTTTAAGCTCGCCTTTATTTCCAAAATCCCTTTTAAGGTATTTACGCCCGCTATCCCCTATTTGAAATGTAAATACCTCGTTAACTACTTTTATAGGGTCTAATATTTTATTGTTAGAAGCTTAAATTACTTGTTCAGATAGTTTCCTTTTGCGTCTATAGCTATATTTTACTCCCAATATAAGTTACGAAAACTTAAAGGGTTGTTATCTAGAAAAATTTGTATACCTATTTTTCGTACACATACAACTTTATATAAGACCCATTTTTAACCGAGACAGTTGCAATGAATTTCAATTCAAACAAGGCCTTTATGCCACAATAGGAACAGTAGGTATTGTTGGATTCTCGTTTAAAATAAAAAATACTTTTTGAAAAATTGGAAATATACCAAGATGGATTCAGAATTGGTATCTGCGGATTGAAATATAATGGAATTAATATAAACATCGTATATGTTATTGATAATAAGAATAGCCATCTCATCTTTAAGTAAGCATCATAAGAGCTTGTCTTTACGTTATCAGACGGCTGATAACAAATATATATTTATATATATAAATAGACATTTTGTACACCCAGACATAAAACAAACATGCTCATCACGCAATCATTTATTCTGGGTGGAAATCGAACTCATTATCCCCAGCGCAACAGTCAGTTTCTTTAACCACTGGACCAACGGGCCGGTCAGTAATAAATTTATTGAGGAATTGACATGTACTTATGGTATTGTATTGAATCGTTAAATCTCTGGACCAAAAAAATTCGTTTTACTTTTAGTTTAGAAATAATGAGAGTACAATGTAAGATGATACAGGCTATTATTTGCCTGTTTGTGAATTTAATAACCTAGGGAGCCATTGGTGGGCTACTTCACTTATGAAGTACTCGTGTTCATACTCGAGCGTCTATCATTTTATTTACGAGTAAATTAAATAAATTAATTTAATGCACGATTGACAGAAAAGCATCGATCATACTATTCGTATTTGCTGCAATGCATCAGTTCGGCACCTTCTGTTCAGATGCATGATATACAGAGGACGATAGAACACGACATGTGTGTCTTATAATATACGGGAATAGCAGGAACAACATGTCGAGGGCTATTGACCTAGTTCAGACAGGACAGAATCTGCAAACATAATTTGGACTATTTAAATTAAGTATTATTTGCTTATATACAATAAAGATCTAAGCTACCGACCTTAAAAACCTCTCTGGTCGCAGAGAAAGGTAGCACAGCGACTCCAACCAAGAGATCAGCGACAGCTAGTGACACAATGAATAGGTTTGTGACACTCCTGAGTTTCGATGAGCAGAGAACGGCTGCGATGACTAGGCAGTTTCCTGAAACAGGCACACAAGTTGGTTATGATATAAATTATAAGTACACACACACAAACAAAACGTGTTCTTAATGACATTTTTGTCGAAGCGAATAATTTCAATTATATACACTTCATTCCATTATTATTCACAACAATAGTAAATTTACTTAGATGTATTTCATAATAAATCAAGGATAAAATGAAGATAACAAAAAATATGCCAAGGAAAAAGACAATGGAAATGTTATAAACCTACGAAGCCGCACCACAAAACAAAATACGAGATGCAATGCTCAATGCTCAAGTGACAGTTCAAAGCGTAACCCGAGCAAATTGAATTTCGGTGTTGTATTACATTCTTATTAAGATGCGTAAGATTAAATGGGTGATATTTTAGTTCTGTTTTTCCGGTTCGTCCTGAATGCTGTGGAGTTACTTTCTTAATTGCCTGGTGTTCGTCGGAACTTCACATTGTTGGTGTATGAAAAAAATAAGTTAATTTATTCAATTATAACTGAAAATGTCATTAAAAATGATTTTATCAACGGTAATATAAAAATCAACATCTAATATGAAAATTTTATTGGAACTGTGGTCGCCCATTTTTATCTAAGACGTAGAAGGTGTTTGGTGAACGTAGCGTAAGACGCCCTCCAACTAGGTGGAGTGACGATATGCGCAAAGTGGCTGGCAGTGGTTGGATGCGAAGAGTTGAAGATCGAGCTCAGTGGCGTGCCATTGGAGAGGCCTATGACCAGCAGTGGACGGGAGTAGGCTGATGATGATGATGATGATGATGATGATGATGATGATGATGATGATGATGACAATGATAATGATCATGACAATGATGATGATGATGAAGAAGTTGTTTAGTAACTGTGTTCTATTCAACAAAATTAACTTATCATTTTCAGCACAACATGAATAATAATTTAACTAGACTTTATCAAGACTAGAAATCATTTGTATCTCCTTGCATCGACTTGTAATGTCGTTAGATATTAGGTATCTGCCTGCTCTTAGTTCAGGGTAGTATGTACGATGCCGAAACATGAAACGCTTATACTATTCACTCACCCTAATCAGAGTAACTTCTTTATTGAATTACCTCGAGGGAAAGATCAACTTTAGGGACTCTTTTATCGGAATTTAGTATTGTTTTATGTAAAAGTTGTAAGTTATCTTGGTCGGAATGTGAATGATAAATAAATTATGTACCTACTTCCGGTATTTGGGAGCGTATTTTGATTTATTGTAATACTATTGTTTTGTTATGAATCCCGTTAGTCATTTCAGAAGGTTCGATTTTGTAGC
>DWMG01000087.1:0-26702 GCA_018244855.1 Elbella merops
CGGCGGTGCGAAAAGCCGTGCCCTGCGATCTCCAACCCGCATGCCCAGCGTGGAGATTACGGGCATAAACCCCCTTCGGGGGAGGCCTATGTCCAGCAGTGGACTGAGAAAGGTTGATGATGATACTCATTACAGCACGTTCAGTAAAAAGTATCACAATAAAAATTGTCTCCGAAATCGAAGCAAAAATCTAGCCACGTTTGTATCTAGCTATTGAAAATCAAAGACTGCGAGAATCCTTTTAACTTCCTTAAACCCACTTCTGTTTAAAATTACTCTAGAACGTTCTCTGTGCTTTGTGCCAGCCTTATAGATTAGATCAAGCACTCGACGTAAGTAGGTACGCTTTAGTGCGTGCATCGCTATAGTGGTTATTAGGTATGCACTCTGTATCAAAGAGATGCGGTGAAGTTGTAGAGCTGTCGTACTTGGGTTGAAACGCCAAAAAAAAAATACAGCGAAAATGCAGGAAAATAAACATCTTAATTGTTAACTGTTGGTACAACATAAATACTACGGATTGAAAATTTAGTAAGTGTAGTTAAGTTAACTTTTATTAACAATTTTGAACTGCAACTGAACTCTTGCCTAACTTGTATTCAATTCAACGACGGTAAAACAAGAATTAGCGATGGACAAACATCGTCGATATCGTCCTAAGCATTATTCGTATTCTTATAGGATGTTAGGATATTAGGATTAAAGTGGAACCTGAAAATGGATCCAATTCATCGTTATCATCAACGCTTTCATCTATCCACTGCTGGACACGGCTTTCGCCTCAAAATTAAAGGAGATAATGTTGTCAGCCATGTTGACAAAGTGCAAATGCAAACTACACACATTAGATTACCCTTTAATAAACTAAAATCTAAGTAAAATAATACTATAGATATAATTTTATTATAATATTATATAAACTAAATAAAATTATATTTCAGTTGGATAACACATACATTTATATAGTTCACCCATAATATCTGTCACATCCTAACTTGTGTTTCGGAACTATTTATTATTATTTGAAGCAACCAGCTTAACTCTTGCGGTTAGTTCAATATTAAATATTACTTGCGTGTCAATATTTTTTACCTTTAGCGAATGTCTCCTTCTTCCCGTAACCGTACCCGTACCTCTCGCCCAGGATGGTGACTTCGTTGCTGCCCCGGTAACAGCTCAGCACCTCGCGCAGCCGCTGAACACTTGGGGAATATCGACAATATAACATTTTTAACAAAATTTAAGTTGAAACAATACCATATTAACACTTTAAATTGATCTACACTATACTTCAAATAAATTATGATTTCTTTCGTGACTTTGTTTTTCCTAAAGGTTATTTAGAATTTAACATTTAAAACCTAATATTAGTTTAAAAATGTTAACGTGTCCAATTCAAAAAGACATACAGTTTCAACACAACATTCAAAACACAATTTCAACACAAAAAACACTACATTCTATTTCAAAATCGTCATCATCTCCAAACCAGAATCTTACAGAGATTACAGTATGAAATGTTACCCCAAAATCGTGTCGTCGTCTGCCAAAAATATCCATTTGATATGAGGCATGTCCTTGAGAGCTTTCAATACTTTTTTCAAAATCGCTATTGTTTTGGCGCAATGGCCCGTCTTCGTATTCAGGACACCAGTGGCCACAGTTGGCACTGACGGATCTGAAACAGATTCACTTCTATTACCATGAAATAGATAGTAGTACTGACTGATGGGAGAGTCAGAAGTATTCCAAAAAATTTGCACATAATGATGAAAGTAAAGGCACATCAGGTTTAAGGATAGAGATATCGATGTCTGCCCCGTAATGGACTTGGCGTGAGGATACAGTAATAATACACACGATGTTAAGGAATATACTCTACATTTGAACAAAAGCTACGTCTCGCGTCTGCTACTATAGGGATAGACAGAGTAAAAGGATTTCCCCCGGTTGACGTAACTATGAGATAACTATGGAAGTATTGCTGAGAAAACCTGCACTGTAACTTGTACCTGTATTCAACTGTACGAAGCATATCTCTTACCAGCTCTGTCGCTGTAAAATACAAGGTTGGTGACACGACTTCCCCAAGTTTTTTTCACCACTTTCACTCTGGTAGAATGAAATCCGCTCCAGGTCTTCACTGCGAAGAATATCGAGTCCTCAGGTATTGGCCTGCCCTGCCGGAAATGAGAGTAAATTATTATTTACGATAGCATGAATAAACCGTAATAAGATGTTTAATTCTCGTATATTTTCTCGGTAAATAAATTAAAATAACCATATTCAATAATTGGTAAATACAAAAATAAAATAATTAATAGTAAACACTCTATTAATAACTGTTAACATGGAGATTGTTATGAAAAACTAATTGAGCACTGTCAAGGTACTCACACATATATCAAACTGTTTGGGATATGTCGCGCAGTTGTCACCAGAAACTATGCAGAAGCTTAATTCGGGTGTTAGCAGAGGTCCAGGATTGTCCTCGTTACCATAAATGAGTTGTGCCAGTTCAAAGGCGGGGTCTATTGAGAAGTCCGCTTCCAGTTTGCGTTCTCCACTTTCGATTTGATGGAGAAGCCTTGGAAAAAGGATTAAGAGTTAGTCGGCAGTCTCTGCAATGACCTACAAGCTAAGTAAAAAATATAGTCTTTAGCAGATTTTGAATATTTCAAATGGATCAGAAATTGTTCACCCCGAATGTTTAAAAAATTAATAGATCCGAAAAGAGACACTTTCAATAAATAAAAGGACAAGATGTTTCAAATTAATATTAATCTTTTAATTACAATGATATTTTAAAGCGTGGAAAAGAGAAATGTAGTGCCTATATGAATTTAATTCAATAAAAAGTTTTAAATCATACCTATCTATGAGTTTCATTTTCATAGCGAATCCACTTCCGAAGTTAGGATAGAAAAAACCTCCATCTTCTTCCAACTCTTCGAAGTACGTGAAGTGGTGGATGATCGTCGGTTCTTCGTCACTTAATGGGTAACCAAGCCACATGACATCCTAAGGTTGTGATAAATTACAATCATAAATTTCACATTAATGAATTCAAACTCGTGAATAAAAAGGAAAAAAAAACATATAAGAGAAGAAAAAAGTAAGAAAGAACATTTTAGTGAAAATTTGAAGTCAAATTTAACAATCAATAAATAAAAAATATTCC
This sequence comes from Elbella merops, assembly GCA_018244855.1. Classification (NCBI taxonomy): domain Eukaryota; kingdom Metazoa; phylum Arthropoda; class Insecta; order Lepidoptera; family Hesperiidae; genus Elbella; species Elbella merops. The sequence continues at coordinate 3,182 of DWMG01000087.1, forward strand.
TGTTAGTAGAAAACTTGCTGAAAATGGGAAATTCGTCTTCAATGGGAACTCACCTCCTGAGTGTCTGCAGTAGATAACGCTTCATACAGATTTTCGCAATTGACTGCTGTATGTGGCTCCAAGAAAAGTACCCATCGTACATCGGTGTTCTTATATTTTGTGACCAACGGTCTGAGCAGCGGCGTAATCGTCCAAGCCCCAGGGATAGGGAAGTCCTCGTGCGTTATATGAATAATTGGTCGCCGCTGAAAATTAAACGCATCGATACCTTTCCATTGTACTAAGGAAGCAAATATTGATTACTCATCGTCGTCGTTTCAAGTCATATTAAATGTATGCTCTCATCCATCCATCAGGTCGTCACTATTGATTTTGATAGATTGTGATTGTAGATAGAGAGTCCATAGACAACAAAAGATTCCGAATTTAGTAAGGGTTTATTTTCTCACCTGTTCGATATACATAACTTGATTATGTATATTTTCTTTAAGGCGCGTAGCAACGCTAGCGATATAAGGCTCGGTTTGACTAACTATTATAAAGACAACATTTGTTGAATCTGCAACAAAATGGTTGAAATATAGATGTTAGATCAACAGGTATTTTTGTGTCGATAAAATTTTGGAATGATAATGAGGATAGAATTGAATACATTTTTCAAAATGAAAAAAAGACGATTTGTTGAGAAAACCCTATTGGAGAGAAAATCGTATGCTTCCATTAGTGGAGAGCAGGACGAAACGAGTTTTCATCAACGGATTTCTTAGACTTAGAGTGATGTGCGAACATAATGGACACATTACTGTATTTTATATTCTTAGTGTCCACAACAATACGTCTAATTTCTTGATGGCTTGACTTATGTCAGGTTAAGTTAATTTATTTCAAAAATAACTTTGTGTTCACGTAAATCTTTAACCAAAAAAATTTTACATAGCACATGGGTATTGTAAGATCATTGAGATTTCAATTATTCATTACTGCCCGTATAGTTATCTTGCTTTCATTATCTAAGCTGGGACATTAAATCCAAAAGATTTTAAGCACGAAAACTGATAAAATATTACTCAGTACTAGAAACGTTTATCCACTGTTTCTACTGAAACATTCTTTAAAGTGGATAATACATTTTTAAAAGATTCGCTTGCTTTTAAAACGTCCGAATTTAGCGTCACATATTTTATTACACAATTGTTACGTGCTATTGTCCCCTGGAAATGCGAGATGTTCTCGTTGAAAAAATGTTATACATCTTGACGCTGATAATGAGTTACCAGCATGCCGAGTATTAAAATAGGGAGCAATCAAAATAAGAACGAATAATTAAAAAAAATTCAAAGCCCTTTTACCATTTACATAATGTCTAGTAATTACCGTTTTCAATGAATATTTTTCCAAATATTTTCCCTGTTTCCAAATAATTATCAGTATTCATTCGTGAAATTATCGGAATAAGTAGCGTTGAGTGGCTTATGGCACCATAGATCTTTATATTCCAAGTAATTAACTACCAGTTGATCACATTTTGTATGGGCAAAACTATATATATCGATAATACGGGCGACGGCTTGATGAACTCCGCAGTCATATCGACCTAAAGAGCTTTCTACACGATGCGGTATGCTCATATTTACACGTGTATACAACGTTGATAGGTACCACGGCGAACGGAGATAAGCCGCGCGCGATCGATGCGGTAACGACATTATCATCAAATTATGACGAATAGCTCCACACACCTACCGATTTCACGCCGTTCGTATCATCAATCAAATGTAACGAGGTTTCGTACAGGCGTCGCGTCGATTAATCAGCCGATACATTTACTTGTGTACGAGGTATCACAGAAACAGGAGCGCACGGAAATTTGACCCATCATCTGTTAAGACATCGGGTGAGAATATCTTGGGGCGGATTAAAGCTAAGTCTGTCGCGTTATCACTAGCTTTACGACGAATCGTAGTTAGTTAATCAGTTTTAGGTAACACTGCGATTTGCGGTGTGTATAATACAAGGATAGTGAAGAACACGTCGAACGAACATAATTAGTGTTATTTTGTATAACGAGGTAAATGGGAAGTCAATTTTTACATTAGATTATTTGGGTTTTACTAATTGTTGCGTTTAGCCTTTTTCACATTAAAGGGGAATAGTTTAGTACAAAACGACAAGAATGTTTTCTATACGATTTAATGGAACACCTGGAATCTTAGCTTGCGCCTAAGAGTGAATCGTTACTTAGGAAACCGTTACAAATAATATAGAAAACTAAGCAAAGAACATTAAAACTTAAAGTTGATAGAAAAACGAACATAAAATCAAGCCCGTGTTTCCTCAAAGGCGTAGGCCAAGGAGAGTAGGCTACTCCAATGGTTCATGGAAAAGGGTGTGAGTCTTTTCCCATACACCGAACACAGATCGGAACACCGAATTATTACTAGGAATTGCAAGTTAAAAAAAATCAATAATATTTTGCCTGACCAAGGGATCGAACCCAGAACGTCTTGATCATTAGTCGCGCTTGCAATCACACCACCGACGAGGCAGTTAATGAATGTAAACGAATTAAAATTAAATCGAACTACAGGCAAATTTTTTTAAACTTAAAATTCATAGAAATTATAGTAATAATCAGATCATACAAGAGAGACTGACAGACAGAACTGACAATCTAAGGCACATCAACAACAACCTAAGTAAAGTCGAACGTTAAGATCCAAAGTGTATTAGACTGAACTTAAGGGCCAAGCTCAAGGCGGTGTAATAATGACGGCGCGGTATGGGGAATCCGATGAATAATTTAATAGCTAATAACCCCGTGCGTCGCAGGTGCAATGTGGTACTTTTGGAGACGAAGATTTACGGCGCACCTAGTAGGGGTATCACTAACTATAATAACATACTTTTCACATCCCTATCAAACAAGTAATGAGTTAAATTATGCTTTACGGATGCAATGATGATTAACTTTGAAATGAAAATGAAAGAAGTGTAATACTAAGAAAAATAACTATTTAATAAATACAAGTTGTTACTCACGGCTCAGTTCATCAACATCATCAAAAACATCAACATCATCATCATAGTAATCATTATCATTAATCCATTTATAATTTCACTGTTGGACACGGATCTCCTTTGACAATGATCTGAGTATTACATTTATAAAATTAAAATTTCGTGTTAATATTTTTATTTTATTTTATTTTTCGATGCAGTGAAAGCCTAGTGGTTAAGAATTCAGCCTCTCACTCCGGGGGTGCTATGTTCAAATCCATGACGCGCACCCCTTTACAAAAACGCGTTTTAAATTTAAATATCACTTGCTAACGGTAAAGGAAAATATCGTGAGGAAACCTGCACACCCTGGAATTAATTAAAAAGAAACAAACGAAAATCCAATCCACCCCTACATATGTCCAGATTTGAAAGGTCCCATTCCTCTGTGAACCCAAACGCGAAAATAAAAATAAAATGAAAATCGCGAATGTGCCTCCACGAGAGCTCTTTATCTACTGCTCTGGAGACCATAAGGCACCTCAACGAGGTTTTAATGTGCCGCTGCTCAGACCGCGTGCATTATTCATGTGGAGCGACTGCCGAGCGGCGCCAGGTTCACAGATTTGAGATTCCTTTCATTCGTGAGATTTCTCACTTCGGTGATATGCTGGCAGGATAAACGGAATATTGGGCTCAGTGGAGATTTAGTATACATTTTCCTGCCTTATGTGAAGATGTCTGTATCACCTATACAAAAATAACAAAAATATAATTGTAATTTTAGAATGGAATTGTATACTTGTAATTTCACATATTTTATTAAGATGTTATAATGTTTGTAATTCAAGGAGGTTCGTTATTTTGAAAAATATTATCAATGCAGAGGATTAAAAACACTAATATATTATATTCTTTTGTTTTTTAGAATACAATATATATTTTAAACAATATCTCGAGACTACCGCACACTAACATCTCTAAGGCAGAGACTGTACAGGTAACCTGACAACACATAAACATGCATATATAAATACTAGTATTTATCCTGGGTAGAAATCGAATCCACATCCACCGACTCAACAGAGATCACTAAGCACTGAACCAACAGGCCTGAGAATTCATGCATGCGATCTCACTCTGTGTGATAATGAGTAAAACCTCTTGGATTCAAAACGTTATCCATGTATTATCAGCCAACTACGATACCAATTGTCAACAATCATGACGGCAGGTTCCAACAGGATTAATTAACACACATTATTAACAATGTTTAATTATTATTAATGCGTGATAATCTCATCCGATATGTAGATGTGCGTCTCAGAATATTGGAAATCTAGTTATTGCCGTAATTGGCTTACGCAACACTACAGCGTTTAAGTCTAATTCCATATGTAATATGCTATACTAATGTAATATCTCAAGAGTAAAGCATATTCCATAGTGCGACGTAAACCTAACTAGTGAAATGTGAGAGTTCACTGCACTCCTCTGCCTATACCTTCCAAGTACAGATGCAGTCGTGATGCTTCGTAAAAACAAATAATTATATTACATATTATATCTATTTTAAACGTATTCTATCATCACATTAACCAACTAACAATCTTATTAACAGCACGCACTAGATGAACTAACCGACAGTAAGAGTCCTATGCGAGGTTGGCAGCAGATTTCTAAGGAACTCAACGGTCACTTATAAATATTATTTGATTCATAGAGCTTATAATTTAGCTGTATGCGAAAATATGTTTTTAATAAATTATACTCTCATTCGGCGACGTTAAATCTACATCTATGCAGACGAAAAACTACATAGAATTGTTTAGAATTTTAAGCAACATGTAAGAAAATTGTGCTAAAATATTACACATTATAATATACATTAAAATGTGAACTAATTCGAAGAGCAAAAATTCATTTTCCGTATCGCCACTCAATCTGGTTCCCAAAAGACATGTATCGCTTCAATATTCATCGGATGAAGAGAGAACTGAAACTAGCACTCGTAACCGAATCAATTTGAGAGCGCGCGCCGAAACTTTTCACTCCGATATCGAAGGTGCAAATAGTATCCAGCATTAATAATTTGGAAACGTCGCTGTAAATGGATGGGATTTGATGAAAATCTTTCGGGAATAGCACGTCGCAGCTGACATTTCATGAGTCCGCCATTTTTTTGTTATTATTAAAATTGTAAAAATTATATCTGACTTGACAATCATTCCCGTACTCGTAATCGACATGTGCGCCAGTCGGCCGTCGCGTTTCAGAATCGTAAGCATATTTCAATGTGAGATATTAAACAATTTATTTGTAGAGCTGAGGAATTATTCATAAAATCGTTAAAATATGTATACTATAACATCATGAAACATAATAAGAAAAGTAATAAAAATAGTTTAAAAAATTAAAAATTTCATCCGATTGTATAACATACACGTAAACATGATTATAATATTACTTATCAAAAAAGGGTATCAACAAAGTTTTACAACTGTTGCACTACAACAGCAGTGGCCACTCTTACGCGGGAACGTAATAATAATATAGACAGATTCCGTCGCTCTAAAAGCATTCTGCGGCACTCCATTAGAATCCACCGCACCACAGATAGCACTACTCGCCCGTCATTCACGAATCAGTGACATTTAGAAATTGACAATAGAAGACAATTAAAATTTGGCTTCTAAAATTGTCACATTTAACAAAATAGGTAATTAAAAAAAATGATAGTGGTAAAAAATTTACAATGACGAAGATGAAAAATAAACGTTTCAAACAAAGCACAACATATATTTGAAATATTTACCTGCACCGTAGGTACCGTCCGCTCAATTGAATTCACGAATCGAGAGCTTTCATACATAACCAAAATTGAGTTAAAAATTCAAACCAACTGACAAATACGTTTTTCCAACGGTATGTCAATAATGAATGGATATAAAGCTTTCGCGATCCACTGAAGGATATGAGGTGCTTCGTGTTGAGACCCGGAATCAATAATTTCCAACCACATTACGTGGATTTGAGGAGGACCCACAGAGAACACAAGCAATCACTTCGCTGAAGCTTCGGAGATTTAAAGATAATCCATGACGCATGCATAGAATATAAAAAAAATATTTCAATCCTTTTATCAATCCACTGTAAGTGTAATATGGATCTCCTGTCATAATGAGAGGGTTAAGGCCATAGTCCACCACGCTGGCCAAGTGCGGGTTGGCTGTCTTCACGCTTCTTAATTTTTTTTATAAATTCTAAGGTGTGTGAAACAGGGCAGGACATATTCGTTTAGAGAATATGTACTGCCCTAGTTTAGTTAATAGAAAGAAATGTTGCATTTGAATTTTATCTTCATTTAAACAACTTTGACGACGTTTAATTGACAACTCTCGGTGTCTACTATTCGTGGAACTCGCTGGAAATATATTTTTTATGTCATTGATATATGTATATCTATAGTTTCTAGATTGCTCTATTCTTGTACAAATCTCTGTTCACAAAATTTAATAAATTTTACGCTTTTTATGTATAACATATTAGAAGACATTTAATATTACAACCATTAAGATTTCGGAATTTCGATAATGCCGTTTATATTAAAGAGTTTGTTTGGAATATGGCATATTTATACCGAAGCATACTAGTCAAATCCGTCTATACGCGAATTCTTGTAAAATTTCAACCGAATTCCGTTGCGCCCTAAAACGTGACCAACCAATATGATACATAGCGATCGTGCTTGGCGGGCGACCGAGCAAGGTTTCAGTACTTGTTTCGGAAACTGTGAGCTCGCATCAATAATTCCGTGTGACATAGCGCGAATTTCACGGTGACCCTTAGGGAATGTGCCCGAGCCTGGCAATCTATAAGAGCTATATATAAATTGATTTACAATTTTAGAGTCCTTTCATAATATGATTTCCGGAATTTTTAAGTGACGTGCCTTTCTATCTCAAGCGAGCAAATTTGATACCATATATATACAATATACATACATTTATAGGTACACATAAACCACAATATGAATTTTCAACTATATATTAAGTCATTACATTATATCATACTAATATTATAAATGCGAATGTAAGTTTGTTTATGACGCTTTCACGTGAAAACTACTCAACCGATGATCATGAGATTTTGTACACATGTTCTTGGAGGTACTCGTTTTAGAAGTAACATAGGATACTTTTTAGTAAAAAAAAAATATTTTTTATGTATGATAAAAAAATTGTTTGTCAAAAAAATCTCAAAATCTAGCTACTTCAACGTTATCTAACATAACCAGTAACGAAGTTCCAACCCTTAGTACCGTAATACCGTCGCATTGTATTACTCACAGTCACGACAATATCCAATCCAATCCAATTGACTATAGTTTCAGCTGTTTGGAATTTTTCTATGTTTATAGTTATTTTCTTCAGTCATTTTTATTTTATATTGTAATTTTGAGGTTAGCTGTCATTTTTGTGGTTAGATTATTCTCACTTGTAAGCCACTTAATTATTGTCACTTCATTATCTTTACATCATAAAATTGGTCAATTCGTTGAACAGACATCATTTTATTATGAACCTTTAAATTTCGAAGCTATCATCATGAGTATAAAAATGCCAAACACGAACTGTGTTCGCGAACTTTATGTGGCAGACCAACGCGAGCGAAGCCGCGGGCAAAAGCTAGTAGATTATTATTTAAAAACAATATTCAGTTGATTGAGTTTCAGTTGCCTGATTGAGTGTTATGGCACATTTTAGGAGCGACTTACGTATAGTAATCTAACTATACATGATGGCATGATGGCGGTAATAGCTGTCCTGGGGTTCTCCATACCTAATGGAATACAGATAGGAACAATTTAAGAAAATAAGATAAGGTTACTGAAATGAAAAGACATTAAATATCTAGGCTACTGTTAGTCCTAGTCGTAAGTCTTCTACATCTTTAAATCCACTGTAGTTCATTACTTTTACGTACCTCAGAACTATTCCTTGTGGCACTCGTTAAGTTCCAAAAACTCTCATATAAAAGACTTACTCGCTACATCACTTAATTATATGACAGTGACTTTGATACGAGACTGAGTACACATGAGACAGCTGGTGATGGGTCAATATCAGACCATTCTCACCTGCTCAGTCCCTTTATGTGTATTTAAAAAAGTGTGGCATGAATAATAAAAGCTAAATAGAGGTCAACAGTTTTTAAGATTTGGTATGATTTAAAACGTTTTATTGCGCACTAAGTCTAAGTTCATATGTTTTTGCTAAGCTACGACCGTAAAGGCACAAACTTAAATTAATGCATAATTTTTATACAGTTAAATAATGATATTTGTAAATACATACATATGTACTAATAATTGAATTTTGTTCATTTTATAAATTTGATGACTTATACGAGCGGGTTTGTGGCGTTCCTAATATATCTTAATAGGACCTAATTAAAGGTGTGCGAAGGTCTACTTTTAGGACATTAACATACTCGTAAATATATTATGAATTTAAATGTACACAGTTGTCATTTTTATACACAGATTTTTTTTTATATTTATGTCTTCATATTAGTTTATTAAAAAACAATTTTAGATGTAACGAAATATATAGCCTGTTAAAGAAAAAAATACCTATTTATCTCGAATGTTTCTAAATACTAGACTGATTTACATAAATTTTAATCAAATGTATTCTTATGTTGTTGTTTTAACGTAACATCAGACGAAATGTTATACGTGTATTAATAATTATATGAGCCTGATTATAATACTGGTTCCTAGCATTCTTTACTTTTAATCCGGTTCTGGATCTTTTGTTTGAGTAAACAAAATGATTTAAGCAATAGGCATGAGTGATAACAATTTCTTAATCAGTTTTAGTGGTTTACATATTGTAAAGAAATCAAATCTCCCAACACCAATAACTTTAATATCTACTATATCATCAAGCTAGGTACCCTACGGGGAAGGCAGAGAGCTCTAAGTGCCAAATATCTCCAGCTTACAAACTTGACATGCTTCTACATGCATCACTCATATAAAACATTCATATATTGAATGGACATCGAAGATTTGTGGACATCGCTACATAGACTTGGTTCATAGTTTGGCGTTTGTTTTCTCTTAATCTTATTGTAATTACTTTATTGACACACCCGGTCCTTAACACAGTAGCTATGTACACAGTTCTACCTATTCTAAATACTCCAATTGCTATTCCAACAGACGTTTATTCGTAATAGTTCATGAAATGTTAGTTTTAAAACTAATTTCACACTAGATTATATATTTCCACAACGTTTTAAATGTATGTCAAGACGTTGGAATGCATGGGAGTGGCGTGTTCGCCTCACCTACCGCTAAACGCTCACGAATTCCATTCGAGACCATACATGTTTTGCTACACATGTAACATACAATACATATTCTATTATTTGACATGATACTAGTTATAAATATGTATGTACAACATTTCTTAAGGTTAGTTGATTAATTTTTTGCGATGTAGTGAACATGAAAATGTTAATTACATAATAAATAATAAATATAAATGGTACTAATTTTACTTTTGCTTTGGGAAAGGTTACTTAGTATTTCATAGCATTTTTAAACATTTCATTATATTATAAAAACAGAGCTATTTGATACTAACGATCTTATTTAAACAATCTTGTTCGTAGAGCTCAGTTGAAAAAAAATAAGAAACTTTAGTTACTTTGAGATATCGTTGAAACACAGGAGTTTTTAGAACCTCGATAAATTTAACTGGTCGTAAGTGCTTGGATGAAATGCCGAGATTCAATATTTCTAGATTCTGCTTATAAACTTGATTATATGCGTGTTATATTTTGAATATAAACATGGTTATAAACACTATTTAATTTACCTTTTTAAAATAGCGTTATAGATCGATAAATAGCGTATGAAATAAGAATTAATAATTCCTATACCTAAATAATTTTGTATGCGTTATTATTTAAGTAATGAGAAAATACACAACACAATACAGCGTAGACAAGCTTTAAATTGTCGTTTTGCAATAAAACGTTAAAAGTGAAATCTTTGTATCTGATTACTGTTTCCAATCTCGGATCAGCGCTTGTTTTACATCAGCTATCGACATTTTGATTGGACTATTAAATCAATCGCACTTAAAAGAGACTCGTAAATGTCAAATTTTTTATATGTTTGTACCGATTTTAAAATAGAATCGCATCAGTCACAATTTGATTTTAGAGTTCCACTTATATTGTTGGGAAAGTTCAAATTCGAACAAAAAAATCGGAAAATTTTATCCAATTTACGTAATATTATATTACATAAAATAAACTTAACAAAAAAATAACTTAGCTAGTATGTTGCTTATGTCGATTACTAGTCAACCTGCCGGTTGTCTGTTCTTAAGCTTCGTTTTACAGCAAGCCGCTAAGTGAAAACTGTTGTATTTGTTGTCACAAGTACCTACAGCCATTAGAGCGTGCCTGTAAGAGAATAACCGGTTGTTATGTAGGACTAACTGATTAACGTCCTGCATAACAGTCATCTATGTCAAGTAGGTTTTTGAATCCTGTCCTGCCGTTTTGAGGTACTGGACACAGCATAAACTGATTCCTTTTATATACATATATGCAAATTGTCGAATCGTTTTTTGATGGTTGTATATCCTGACGGCAAATATATTTCTTCAAAACATATTAGGTCATCACAGTTTTTATTAGGGAAATATAGATCACATAAACAATGTTATTAGAACAAAATTAGTCGGCAAATGAATTTGATTATCAAAAAGCATTTAATGACACAATACAAATTTAAAAAAATATTTACTTCATGCCTGTAATCCCCAAAGAAGTAGGCAGAGGAATAGAAGCAGTGTTGTACAAATTTAAAATATATTTTTAGTCTTTAAGGGATATAAACGTGAATGGTGAAACCTCGGAGAGTACGATACTACTGTCCATACCTCTTCAGGGATTACAGGCGCGACGTTACGTTCTCTTTAACAAAAAGCTCAATAACTTTACAGTTATAGGAAGCTGTAGTCTCATGTATCTAGTATGTGATCATGAAACTGATAAAATCATACTTCGATTATTTATCGTATGCTCGAAAGGTTTCGTCTCGACCTGTATTATGGTCTCACAATGTAAAGCTGACCTGACCAAAGATGACAATGAAGATAACGTAGCTCTATCACGTTGGAGATATAACTGAGATATAACTGAGAGTTTTGTTTCGTTAAACTGTACGTAATTTAGATTAGGAACTGATTTAAAGTTAAAGGTGCAACGGATAACATAAAAATACATTTAGGTGAATTTTAAGATAAATTTTTAATACTTTTTTATGTAACCAATAGTTTGGATAAATTATATTTATGAAAGTTGTTATGCCTATATTATATAATTCTTTTTATTATAAATTCAATACAGGTGGTAATTTTCAATTTATGAGTGGGTATACATTTGTTTGATTGCACGAGCAAACGTTTCTCTCTTCGGTTGTTTCTAGAATTCATTTCTGGAAAGTTCTCTAGCTATCATTAAAGAACTGTCAAACAAACTGATAAAAACAAAATAAAACGAGTGTATGAGTAATAGATACGTCTATATACGGTACGGTATATAAAAATAGCCCATATAATTTTTTATTTTGTATATTTTTAAAAGAACAGATATAGTTTATAAAAAAGTGTTCAATAAATAGTTTTAGCGACACACCAGAAACAGATCAAACTTTTAGGTATAAAATCGAAGAAAGTTCAATAAAAGCCCAATCTGTTTATTACAATTGTTATCGTGTTCGTAACGCTTGGAAGATATTGTTATTAACGTAATTTTTTCTTTCGCTGAGCGGCGGTGCGCGTAGTGTATCGGGTTGATGCAGGAGATAAAATGCGACAATAGTAGGTACCTACTGTGAGTACAAATGCTTTTTTTGCTACGCCCGCCAACACACCCGCTGAGTTTATCAGATATCAAAGGTTGAGCATGTTATTTTATATTTGATATTAGTCAAATGGAATTTTATATTATTATAATTTTTGTCTACTTTTTAAATAGGGAAAGTGCGATTTCCAAATTCATATAACTTGATAATATTTATGGGTTATATACAAAATGTGAATGTCATTCAGACGGTAGGTATATAAAAGAAGCAATAATTGACTATTGACAAGATACAATGTTACGTTTATAACACTAATGTGAATAAGTTGAAATTATTTAACTCAAACTTTTTCTTATTCTTATTAATCTTATTAAAAACTTATGTCTGGACTAACTGACATTAGCACTCTTAATGGAGGTTCGTTGCCCATGGCTGGGCGGCAATGGCTTATGATTGCTGGACGGTCATTAAAAAAGCTAGTCGTTTTATTAATGAGATCGCGTAGATAGTGCACGGTGCCCTAGTTATCATACGCTCGGCACTTCAAGCACATAATGGCATAACCGCTATGCAACAAGCTCGTGGGACCATCCAGTGTAATTATAAATGTGAGGCCAAGGTCGACAGTTACTCGTAACTTACTTCACATTTCATACGACGTTGCCTTCGCGCAGAAGACATTAACTGTAGGGTAGGGCAGGCGGTGGAACTTGTATTTTTGGGGCGAGGCAATAATTAATTATACTAGTTGGGCCAAAATGACACTGAAAACGTATGGTAGAAATTAAAAGAATGATAAATGTCAAATCTGCCTCTTATCCATGTGTATTATATTATATTTCTTGTTCCGATTATGTAATTTTTGCTGTCTTTAAATTCTTATACTTTAAATCTCTTGACACAAATTAAGAAGCCATTTATTCCACTTATTAGATTTATGTCTTTCATAAACATGCGTCATTACAAATAAAATGGCGTGAATATACCTACTATGAAAAAAAAAACACGCAAAAATAGGCATTATTAATATCAACGATGATATTATAAAGTTTTTGTTAATAATTATTATTAGTAATGTTATTATCTATTTATGGCCATTTTGTTGTATAACTATAAGTTACTTTGTTGTCTGTTGCCTCGTTTGACTTTTTGCTTTTGCTGGTTTTGTTTGAAGTTTCACTGCCTAGTTGGTCGAGTGGTTGCAAGCGCGACTGCCGATCGGGAGGTCCTGGATGCAAATCCCGGGTCGGGTACTATTGGATTTTTCTAATTTAGAATTTCTAGTAGTGACTCGGAGTCTGGATGTGTGCCCGGTGTATGGCACTAGGCTCACCACCTATTCCATTCTGGGACTTAAACGTAACTGGTGAAACGTAGGGGTGTACTGCACTTCTATGCTTACCCCTTCGGGGATTACAGGCGTGATGTTACGTTTTATTTTCTTGTTAAAAATAAGTTTGAGTCGTTGAGAAATACTTAATGATCAGTAATTTGAAATAATTTTTTCAACTATAAGGCGATACGGTACAGTTAAACGCATAACGTAACACGATAATTAAGCATTACGTTAACTCAGTCAATATTTTCACGCGGTAATTAGTTAACGGCAACAAGAAAGTCGTGGTTTTATCGCGTAATTATTTAACACATTAGCTAGCGTGTAACTTGGTAGTGGTATAATAACAACTACGATATTAAATTGCTATATATTTTTCATGCAATCATTTTTTCAAGGAGTAATAGCTTGGTAGTTTAAATTTAACGTCCCACTCCGGGAGTCCCGTGTTCAAATTCTGGCGTCCACTTCTTAATAAAAATTTCGCTAGTTATTAAATATCACTTGCTGAAGGAAGACATCGTGAGGAAATCGGCACATTCTAGAATTCTTCATGACGTTCTTTAAGACGTGCGTAGTTTGCAACCTCGCAGTTTACCAGCGTGGCAAACAATACCATCAACCCTTCTCGTTCTGAAAGGAAACCCGTTATCAACAGTGGAACGATAAAAGGGTTCGTAATGATAATGGTGAATGATTTATCCCAGTGGCCCATTAAATTTGTGAAACTGAGTTATAAATCAGTGTGCGCTTTCCGACGTGAGATTCCGATGGAACAACACGAATTTCCTGCGAGCAGACACATCACGACAGCACATTCCTTGCACGTTATTCAGCAGCGACGCACACAAGTTTGTGAATTTTCACGCGACATTTGTTTTCACTATTGTTGATCGCCACTTCAAAACTGAAGAAACTGACTGAAGTTTTAAAAGGATTGTTGCGGTTGAGCTTGCTACCTGATAACATGAAATTTTCAAGGAGGAAAAACCATACTTGTTTCTGTTTTAGTTAAATATTTTGTTATACTTTGAAGATAGAAAGTTGTGACTTGTGCCTTACTTGTGTCGGAGCGGTGAAGTATACATTCCTCGACCCTCTGCCGGGATTTCAAGTCGCGGTGTGGTAAGGTCTGCTTAGGCACATGTGGCTGCGATGTATGAAATATCAAAATACATGTTTATGAGATTCATGAACATAAAATTTAATACCTATATGACTTGGTCCATATATTTATATGACATATACATAAAAAATATTAAATTCTCATTATCATATAGATGTGTTCTGAATATACTTATTTGTTATGTAATTATTTTCTGATTGCATACATATGTCTAATAAAAAAATAGCAAAAAAAAACTAAAATAACACGCTTTTATTGCTAATCGAACTAAAAACTAGAAAATATTTTTTAATGACAAAGAGTTTATTATTACAGTAGTAGAAGATTGAACAATCAATCATAATGAAGCGCCTCAAAATAAAATTATAATAAAATTTAAGTTATTAAAATAATAATTCAATTCAAAGTAAAAAGCATTGGGTGCTTGATATTATAAATGTTACAATCATTCAAACAAACATATTAAGTAAGTAACAAAACATATTAAGTCATAATAATAATTGATGTTAAGGTACAATTTATTTAATTTTCAAAATTGTTAATTTACCGTAAGTACGAATCGTGCTACCATCAACAAAAATGTCAGATTTTAAGGTTCTGTAGATTATTAATATATTAAATATTAGAAATAGTTATGAACCTAATAAGCGATCTATCTATGCTTCTCTATATAATATGCTATAGCTCTCCATCCTAGCAGAGAGCCCCCTGCGGTATGTAAAAGGGATTAATCACAAAGTTCAAACGATTACTTTCCGATACTGCCAGTCCCTCGCACGCGGTGCCATGAATACATGTCCTCATTTGTTAGGACTCTTAAAGTAGATGCACATGAAATATGCATCTTGAAATGTGTTGAAAAACACTCAGCATAATACTTCCATACCGTAATAACGTCTTTGAAAAATATATCCACGATACGTATAGTTTAAACGCACCGTGTGCCGTTCGACGTCATAACTATAAATAAGCATTAGAATATGTATTACGGTATCCAAAAAATTCTTTAATGACAAGTAATTGTCAGATATATCTCTTATTTAATAGGATAATTTGAAATATCGTCAGACATCTTCTTTCTCGTTTATGAATGGCATAGACTGGCGATATTGATATTTTGCCCCCCGCCCACTTCGCAACATACTGCGGGCGGACTGTTTACCCTGCCAGCGGGCTATTTGGATAGCTATAGATTCCAATATTGATTTAATGTCTCGAGATAGGTGCCTAGATTTGTGTCCAGTGTATGGCGATAGGCTCACTTGCTATTCCATGGTGCGGCCGAAACAAAACGTACCGTTCTGCCTACCTCTTCGGCGAGAACAGGGCGTTGTTACGTTTATGTTCGTTTTGACTTTTTTTCAAGTTGCTCTGTATCGTAATTCAGAAAACAGTTGCGCTTTGGTTTTTGGTTGGGTTTTTGTTTTGGTTGTCGGCCTCATTTCTATGTTGTCTAACATGGTAATAGATGTGGTATCATCTTTTATAGTGATGGAGGGAGCTTAGCATTGTTTACACAAAACACCAATTTTTCTGAAAAGATCGTGAAATGATAGCGACACTACTCGAACGGCGGACGACATAGAGCAACAAGTTAACTTAGCCCATGTTAGTAGGTATTTATAATATTTGGTTTGCCGTATAGACAGGGTTTGCGTCAGCAAATGTATATATATGTTATACTATTTGACAAGAACGATTTTATTGCACGTAATTTGAGCGGGATCATCATTATCATCATATCAACAAAATTAACGAAGAACAAGTATGTGTTACCTATTTGGCTACACTCGTTATCGTCCTCCGATAAAAGATGAACATTTTCTATAGATTATTGGAGGGAGGAGGGAGGGGGGGGGGAGGGCAGCTACAAATCTAGCAATGTCGCAAATTTAATACATGCGACTACATATCTAAAAAAATATAGAACTTTTGACTATCGGGCAATGTCGACTATCAGCGTATATTTGACACAATCGCAAAAATCGGCGTATAAAATGTGTTGATAATACATTTCAGTATGTGAAATAAATTACTCTAAATGGAAAATATTGTAAATTATTCGAAGCAAATTAGTTTTGAACAAGGTTAGTTCAAATCATATTTTAAAAAATATTATTTTTACCTTACGGTGCGTAGATGCTTTCAATCGATCCGAAGTCTTGCGTTCTAGTCCTTGTCAAGAATCACCAGTAACTAAAAGCATTTTTGGTAGAATCCTGATTACATCTCGAAGCATACCATAAAACAATTGAAAGTATGATTCAGAAATATTGTAGGTTTATGGAAAGTGCAATGTATCATATTATAAACCGTGTCAATTTTAGTGATAACGGCACATGAAGTCCTTGTATTATCTATTAGAAGGTAACACGAATAAACATTTCTTAAGCTTTATGTTTTTTTAAAAACATCAACAACAACATGTTAGACATCGTTGGATTTCATACAAGCCAATACAATGCCAATCGCGGCTTCGTGTGATAATATCCTACTTTTTTTATCGAAAAAGAGAAACCGTATAATAATGAAAACCGATCAGGAAAAAAATGTATATTTATAAAAATATGCTTATTTTTTATTTTAAATATTACCTAAAGCGGTAATAGAGACGTCGCATGGATACTTGCACATCTACCTTAGTTTTCCATGATATTTTGTAGACCGTGGAATTTCAGTCAGCCCACCCGGGGCTAACGTCGTAGTTTATTACTATAAACCTTCTTGGTATGAGAGGATACCCGTGACAAGAAGCGAAGCAATAAGAGGGTTGATGATGATATTACCTGCTATATATGTATACCGACATCTGACGGAAGGCGCCAATAGGTACCTACATAATCACAAGTCTATTGCAATATTGCAACCACAAATGGAGAGATTTTATGTCAAAGACTACATTTACGCTAAGCCTTAAATTTGCAACCCAACCATCTCGCTTGCAAACTAGCAATAAAACTATTATTAATGTAGTTTCGAGATGATAAGTATATATAAAATTAACATACGATTGAGCCTTAAAGAATGTTTCCTCAGTGGGCCAATAGATGGCATTTAAAACATTTATTCTAAAATCAATAGCTCTCATCCTCCTTATAAAGGGTGGGACGTTGAACGATTTCATGAATGAATCAGGATAGTACAGTTATCTATTTGGGGGAAATTCATTCATTCCGTTTTGCGGCTATTGAATTTCTATATTTGAAACACCGCAGGCCGGCTGCGTGCGTAGCGCGAAACGCTTCAGGCATGCCTTCACTTACAGATTTCAATTTATCTACACATAGAATATGGGAATTTAGACTATTTTTCGTACGTTAAAACCTAACAGTGGCCATTTAATATGTAGTGGCCTCTTAAAATATCCTGACAACTTTTCCACGCCCTTCATGTTACGTATAATCAAAAATACAAACCTTAGGTTATACATTGCCTCGAATCATTAACATTTTAAATTTTCATAATCATCAGTAAATCAGTAATTTAAAAAAAAATCGTTTACTACTGTCATTCGTGACGCACCTGTTTGGCTTAGTCCGATAGCACCGCTTCACGCGAACATTGGGCGCCCTACAGAGCGATAGATTTAAGAAGTCAGAAAAAAAATTAATGCACTTTCATATGAAGTGGACGTGAGGCTGACACTTATTAGCGGTCAGGTGAATATGCGAGAGAGAATAGGTTCGCGCGCCGGAGCCCCGCGTCATGTCTCGCAATACACACAGTTACGAGTACACACGAGCCCCTCAATGAGAGTTACGAGTATGTCGGTGATGAGTCATTGACAACACGACAGTCGCCTTGGCGAACAATGGGCGAAAGTGCGCGAAACTCCCACACTCTCCGTTCTATGAATGGAATATGAAGAGATTATTATTAGGGGTCATATTTATTTGGTTTTTTATTGAGCTAGCGAGGGACTCGATGCTAACAGTCCGCCGAGACGTAAGGCGAGCGGCGCTCAGCCCCAGCCGCGCCGCTCTTACTAAAGACATGAGCTATTCATACTAACTATTCATGGTTAGTAGGTATAGATTGTTCCGCAGATAACGGATAACCTGGTTAGTTCAGGTGGATTCCCCCCTCGGGGCAGCGACATCAGTGGAGATAGAATTCTGTGTCTGGGGTGGCTCGCGGGCGGAGGTAGTCACTCGACCATGTAATACGCCGTCGAGCGCCCAGAGATGGACGCCCGACGCTGCCCGATGCTCGGCGCCCGGCGCCCAACTCTCTTGGCAATAACTTACTGTAATTATCCTGACACTAACAATCCTCTTGCTACGGCACTATCCAAAACCGGTCCGCGGCGTCTTGTTCTCATTCGGCGCCTTCACGCATTCCGCAGGCGCCAGTGTGGCACACCGGAAGGGTACCTCCTGTTTTAGTTCTCAAACTCCGAGACCTATTTATAGAGTCCAACTGGCACAGAAAGAATAGTAGACATGGAGATACACTGTACTGAGGTGAAGTTGGATACACGATAATACATCGCTTTCATACCGGGCGACATTTGTTTGAAGATAACCCGAGTGACAGATCCGCACAAATTTTACTATTTACAGCATTCTTGAAGCAACGTGTTCGATTTCGTCGCGAGTTGAGACGTCCGACCGAACAGTAAGCCTCAGGCCACCCGATATTATTAAAAAAAGACTCGACCTCGACTATGCCCTTGTCTGCTCCTGCCGCTATAAATTTGTATCATTATATCACCGCCTCTCCGACATAGAACGATCGAATACGATTATTAGCTGTAACTTTCAATGAACACATTGCGGTATAATCAGGGATGATAGACAAATTCATGTTTACACAGGAATACAAATATGGTCCATATTTAATATAGGTATAATATAATTCTATCCGAAATGTTAATCAAATGTACGTTTACTATGGAATCCTTTGTCCTCTCTTCGGCCTAAGTCGAACGCCCCGAAAGATGCCTCCTCTCCTCCGTTTTATGAATTGGACGCGTGAATTGGCCCACGTTTTTCAATGAACTATTCTGTTCCGCGACATTACGTTACAATTCATAGATTCGCAACATAAAAAATATTAAGATTTCTCTATTGAACCCGACTTCGTATTTGTTCACAATGTCTCTGAAAATTTTAGTCCAGAACGAAAAATCGATATTTGTGTCTGACGTACTCTGTAATTCGTTTGAAATTGCCGCGTATGACGTAAACGCTGCCGTCTGACGTCACGTCACCCTCCACATAGTGCCATCTCGCTCCCGCGTTGTGTAAATACGCCAGAGCGAGAGAAATGACATGCGTCGCGTAAAGGTTGTGAATCGAGTTCTTTTTTCAAGTACTAGCGAGGTACAACTCGAGCCTTCATTATTGATAAGGAATCGGTGATAAGAACCAGTTGCGCGATAACTTTAACACAGCAGAGATATTTTTTATGTCGCGTTAGAAAATTTACTTCACTTACCGTAGCAGAACCAGCTGCGGAGTGAAATCTTAGTAGACAGAATAATCGCGTTTGTTAATGAAATTTCGTAATCCGCAATTGTACATCCCAAGCGAATGACGTGAGTGCCTGTGGCGCCGCCGTCGCCCGCTGCGAGAACTATCAACAGTAGTCCGAAATCCTTCGCAGAGTACGCGGGGCCAAGTGGGTTTGACCGCGTTACCACTAAAATGGCCAGCAATATTAAGCCGATACACAAAAACAAACACTTCCCGATAGACCAGTTGGTATGCGTCGGCAACTACGAGTTAGAAAAAACAATAGGCACGGGAAACTTCGCCGTCGTAAAGCTGGCCACACATGCTATTACTAAGAGTAAGGTGGGTACATAAATCTGGTTCCGTCACGTATTTCAGTGGTTTCTGTGTTTTATTTCGCGAGTGCTCACGTCCGCCAAGCCGTCGCGCCAAGCGTCCCCGAGAGTGTTGTCAACAGTGTTAGTGCGTGTTTATCGTTGTGTTTGGTTTTTTCCACTACCGAGGAGCTGCAGCGGTCAGAGCCGCGTTATTGCTACCCATAGGCTATGTGAACAACTCGTTCCCTCGATCCGGAGGCGGCTGACTGATGAGGGAGCGAGAACGTGTTTGGTGTAAAAAAATAATATTACAATCCGACAAACTTCGGAAGACGTCGATCACATCGGCGCGCTACGGTGCGCGAGTGCTCTGCGACACGACAGGGTAATGTCCGAACTTCAAAATTTCCCTCAAAGAACGAAATTGCGTTCGTAAACACTTCATAATATTCGTTTTTTTGATAATTTTTTTGCAATACGTTCCGTCGGCCTCTACAATGTTTTTGCGTCAATTATTCTCAATTGACCAGTCGCTTCCATGTCCTCCGTCAATTACGGTGTCACTCTTGTTTCTAACTTGTTATTGGTTAAATGAGTTGTAAAACGGTTCCCTCGCCGTCGTGCGACACAATTAGTGCGCGCTCACGCGGCCCCAGCGGCCACCACTCACATGCACTGCCATTCTTATGAGAATCTCATTACACTTTTAATAACATCGGTAAGCTCAGCTGGAATGAGATATATCTTATCTATGTAATACACAGACAAATTTGCAATACTGTTTATGTATTTACTGTGTTCATGTCCACAGGTGACATTAAACAATCGAGGGTATACAAAACGTTATTAGATTGTTTGTGTTGTGTTGAACACAATGTGCTGATGTTGGGGACCACTGCACATTGTAACTTCTGCAACTTGAAAAAAATGTGCTTTTGAGATTATTCAAAGATATGTTTTTCCATATACTAAGTTAACACACCCTATTTATTTGTAATACATTGGGAGAACTCACACCCCACATAATAATGATGGTCATGTCATACAGATGATAAATTTGCACTGACACTTGCAACAGCAACTTACATACTTCTAATTACTCAGTGGCTGGTCAGCCTCTGCACTAAGAGGCTGTGTTGGTGCTGCGGTGTCTGCTCTTAAATTTGGTGTAGGCTGTTTTTCCTCTCAGATATATGTAAATCTTGCCATTACCTTCTCAGTTGAGCTCTAACACAGGGTCTTAATTTTTTGAAACACTAATATATTTGATTTAAATATATTCATTAATAAATATACTTACAAAAGTCTGCCCAACCAATTATTAGTTAATGATTATAACAATGAATTACAAGCTTTGAGATTTTTTTATGTACAACAAATACAGCTATATAAATAGACACATTACTATAGTATAGACCACAATAGCAGGTTTCAACAGATGCATCTGTCTACCTTCAACATCAATGTCAATGCTCCACTCATATAATTAATGTTAAGCCCAACACTCATTCCACACATTGCTATATCAATATTACAAGTAGCTGCCTCACATTGCCCATTCTAATAAGATTCCTGTTCCATATTGAAATGACAGGAGAATTGAGGATGAATGTACTTTGCCTGTTGTATGTTTTTGTACATCACACCTTACCTCTTTTGCAAATCATCTTATGCTTACATCTTTTGCATCTTTACATCTTTCACATCACATCCTTACATCTTTTGCATCATCTTACGCTTTTTGAAAATCAGTGCAATGGATTTGCACATGAGAACTAGGCATTCATTTCCATACAAAACACATCAGTATCTGACCACTGCACTCTTCAAATGGGAATGAAATACAATTCTGAACTGAAAAAATATTATGTTGTATACACAAATGTGATTGGGGAATTACACTCCTATATGAGTAGTAGTAATAGGACTAACTGTTACTGGTGAATGTTGGCAATTGTAAAGACATAATGAAAGTAGCTACACTTTTTGCCATAGAAATGGGAGTGTTAAAAAGTATGTATGTAGGGAGTATAGCTGATAAGATTATATTGACTAGGATTAAGAAAGGAATGCTTAGATAGTCTTGTAATGTAGAGAGAATAATTGACAGTATGTTAATACAACAGATGTAAGCATGACAACTAACCAATGTAGAGGAGAAGATAGAAGTCTGCCACGACTGTAGCAGGTGAAAATCATTAAATTTTGCCTACCCCTGGGAGAAATAGGCATAACAATTTGTATGTATGTGATATTTTCAGCCTTTTTCGTTTTGTCAAACAGTACTTGAGTGTATATATACTTCCTGCTAGTACAACTTCACACTGGCCTCCTGGCTGAATGCTCAGTGTATCTGACTGTTGAACGACACTTGTGAATTTGATTTCTGTGTGTTGATTTAAAATTGTTTGTCTATTTAGTATTTACATTTTTAATTGTATGTTAATAAGCTGCAGGCTTGTCACAAAAGCTCACTTACCTTGGGATCGATTAGCGGGGTCTAATCTGTCCCTGGGAAGTTTAATATGAATAATAAAAACTGTTAGCAGTTTGCTAACTGAGCAGCTGATCAATATAAATTCTTCTGACAGCTGGCACAGGCCTGTGAGCACCCACTGGCAACGTGGTGTGCTATGTAGCAAGGTCTACCCAGTCATGGATCCATGTGGTGAAATAAAATACAGGTGCTGGATTATATGAATACTGAATATTTATATTTAAGCTTAGATGGCTATGGGCCGCAGTGGCCACTCAACACTAAGCAACAAGTAACATTTTAAATGTGAATACAATAATTTTTTTAAGGGTTTATTGTAAACAATAACAGTGTAATATTATCAATTACCATGTTTTAAAAAAATTATAGCAACATGACTGGAACAATAACAGTTATATGCTGTACTGATGTAGAGCTAATATCAATAAGTAAGTTCTTGATAAAAAAATATTGCTGTTGTTAACTTATTTCTGAAAATGTTTTATATTCAAGGTTTTCAACCTGAGATATCCCATTACTTATTGAAACAGTTAGTTGCCAATATAAAATATGAAATTAATTCTTTAATATACAGAACAGCAACAAACACATACATATGGATATATAATATGTATATTGCTTCATACCATAATAAAATTGATGCATCCCATGAATGACACAGACCCAACATGCCAAAGGGGGCCGATAGCCGGGCGATAGCAACAGCACTTTTGAGAATTGTAGTATTATTTACGTTTATTACTATTTCCCATTAAATTAAATTAAATTAAATTTGGACAAGCATTGTTGCTGCTCATGTTACAAAATAAATGCTGATATTGTTGACAGAATGTTCTAAGTTATTGAATTCTGCTACTAACCACAGTGATACATCATCCCAATTTAAGGTGTGTGTGAGG
>DWMG01000088.1:0-26681 GCA_018244855.1 Elbella merops
CGATTCCGTTGACGTTCTGTCACCTTCGTGACGTCACGCCGTTTACTCAATTCTGGTACAATAATAATCAAATGAGTTTTTAATCTCAAGATTCTCGTAATCGACGACATATATGTAGGTATACATATTATAATTATGTCAATATGTTTCTAAGGTACTCTTTAAATAAGAACATTCAAACGGGCATAGAGGAAATGGAGTGGTTGTCAGCGCGCAGATGATAACCTATCGGTATTCATACGAGTTTACTCCATAAGAAAATTGCACACCATTGCACATCCAAGCTAATTCGTACATGTAATTTGTTTGTGTACGTTATTGGAGTGTGTACCTACCTACTGAACATGTTAAGATATTTTCTTGTCATCAAAAGCACAATTTCGGTTACTAACTCAAATAAGCGCAACTGTAAGTTCTCAGCAACATATATTTGGAGACTGTTTGCATACATTACAGCTGCGAGGTTCTGATACTGGAGTTATGACCGCTATACACTTTAGTAGTTGAAAGTTTCAGAAGTTTCAGAAGGTTCTTCTCCTTCTGAAATGAAATGTAATTTTATGCACATGTTTATTATTAACTTATAGTATTTGTGTATTATATATACCGTCTTGTAAAATGTAGAAAAGTGTTAGGAGACGAATTCGAGGAGGCCGGTTGCACTTTTCTGATACTACCTGGCAATTGTCTTTGCATCTAGGTTAAAAATGTATGTATTTTAAAGACAGTCGTTCAATTTTATTAGATAATTAGATAATTATTGATCATCATCAACAACCCTTACAACGTTCCGAAAAAACAAAATTCCACGGATACTATACTAAACTCCTAAGTTGATATCTACTTTACAGTGAAGATATTCCAGGTTACAATTCCTAACAAATCAAATAGTTACATGCAAAATGAACTTTCTTTTAGGTGAATTTTCGATCTAGGGCACAGGAGGATCGAGGAGGAGGTACGATAAGGTTCAATGCCGTAATTTTGTTCTTGGTTCAGTTGTGATAGTGAAATTATCGTCTGCAAATGTCACAACGATAGCATTCGGTTTTCACCATTCGATTCTAGATCATCCGAACCTTTTCAGACATTCATGAATGTCTGAAAATGAAGTCGACTACTGCATATATTATGCACCACGCATTGTGTTCCATACATGAGCGCCCAGTCAAAAAGAAGTTAATTCTGCCCGTATTCAAACCGGTGCTAATTACCTGGTTTTTAGTATTATTGTAGCTATACAGAGATTAAAGAATAAATGCTTAAATATTGCACAGCCCTCCGATAATTTTTGTAATATAGGTTTACAAACCCTGATTACATGATTTTAACCTACATACATCATTTGTAACAGAATCTCAAGTGCTACTTGAAATAGTGCTATTTCAAGTAGCATATTATATATACTGACGTATAGGTGAACGAAATTAGCGTTATATTAATAACAATATATTGCTTTATCATTATCATCACTAACATTATCAACATTTCTCGACCCTTGAGGGTTATGAACAGAAGACCCTCAAGCGGACTAAGAGCATTTGTAACATTACTTTGCACCAGTTTTAGATACAAGGGATGGACGTAACTATAATCAATACGTTAGGTTGTGATGATTGCACATTGATGTATATGTAACGTGATTTGAATACGTGCGGGACACTGGTCGGGGCGAGCAGCGCGCACGGCTAAGTCACGTTCGGCAACAATGATCAATCAAAGCCGGACGCAACTGTGACTTTTGTTGGTCATTCGTTACCGCTATTTACCGCCTCACAACACTGGCAACGTGATACGACACCATCAACACTTTTATTATTTCGAGAACAAGTACCTATTAATCTCTTTTAAAATTGACCCTGTTTTACATTTTCTGCTAAGCCCAGACTTCTGTTTTGAGAACACGAGAAATGACATTTAATGTGCAAATCGACCAATTAGGACCTAGTGGTAGAAGGATGTAGTCATAATTAAAAATCTTAAGTAAGTCTTATCATTTTCGAGTATAAAGGAATATCTCAGGATATTTAATTATATTCTGGAAATGTATATCCTGGCGTAATCAGAAATTTTAAATCAGCTAAGCAAGTCCTATGTAGAATCGATTATCATCATCATAACTATCAATCGTTTTATCGTTCCACTTTAGAACACGGGTCTCCTTTTGGAATGAGAAGAGCTAGGGCCATAATCTGGCACGCTAGCCAAGTGGGGGTTGGCAGACTTTACACAGCTTAGCGCACAGGTTTCTTCAATTTTTCCTTGACCGCTACAGCAAGTGATATTTAATCATAGCTTTTTAAATAAACTTGGCAGCTTTAATGGATCACTGCTCGAGCAATAACCATTTTGAAACACGTCCGTATGTGTTCATATATCTTGTTATTACATTTAATTCTCAGTACTTTGCGAAATTTCCTGTGAGTGGGTAATGCAGTTTCCAAATTTCAACAGAATATCTTCAACTTCCATCGCAAGTTTGACGAATTGGCTAATTGGGATCTAATTATAACACCTAACTCTGCCGACTTGTTCCAAGTTAATACGCAGTCAGATGTTTTGAAGGCTTCGAGAATTTAATTTGTAAAGTTCGGAAATTAATTTGGCACATCGTTAATGGTGCTTTGTTAAACATGTATCAACCAGTCTCGTTATACGTCATCCTTCATCCATCCATCCATCCATCCATCCTTCATCCATCCTTCATCCATCCTTCATCCATCCTTCATCCATCCATCCTCATCAAGGCCAGGTGAAGAATGTAATCTGCGAATTATAAAATGTTGGGTAGGTCATCAGCCGGTTTTAATTCACCAAGACATCTCATTGATCAGACATCACACACTTTAAACTGTTATGTAACAACAACTTTGCAGCGCGGCAAACCTGAACGCCTTGTCCGCCTTATGAATGATGGAGTGGTAAAAGAGGACCGATGATGATGTGACAATAACAGCTAAGGGAGAATTATAAAAAGTATTATGATTATATTGGATATTAATAATTGAAAGTAAAGAAATTTCAGATAAGCAATCTCGTATTTCACTGCAAACATTAAATCACATAACCCGAAGGTAAGCGCCACGCTGTCAACTGTTACTTAACCAGCCCCAAGCGTACATTACGATTCGATCTTTGCGTAAAGCTTTTAAGCCACTTGCGGTATTTGATTAGTTCGGTACGGTATTGGCAATGTTATTGATTTTAAACCGAACATGTAACAGGTTTGGGTATGGGATGTTTACCATTTTTTATGTGGCTTGATGACATTTTGTATGTGGATTGAGTTATTTCCATAGACCGAATCCTAACACGCACCGTTTTATAACAAAATGTGTTTAAAAAAGGGTAATACCATATACCTCAGCGTTCTTCATAATGTTTTCGAAGAAGCTTAGAATCCAGAACACCAAATGTTGGTTGCTAGATTGCTAAATTGCCAAATTGGCAAGCACAGTAGCCTTAACTTTCTCATCCTAATAAGAATTTTTTGGCTAACAGTGGAATAACAAGAAGGTTAATGATGACGATGATTTCAATAGCAGCACCAAGCTGGATACATGCACACGAAACATTCCGACAAAAGCGTGACTGCTTTGTAAAGATTCAAAATTCAGAAACGATTGAAGTAACCTATCAATATTTGTCCGATAGTTCCGTTAATCAAAGGCCCGGCGAACCTTTGGAGCCTTGTGTAAATTGTCCGGTTCCAATTAACACAGAGCAATCAGATGCCAGAGTCTGCGCTGTTCTTTGTAAGCTAGTGGCGGCCTGTTGACACTAGAACCGGTGAACTCCGTGCCCATGTTGTAAGAGCCAAATTATTTGATATGATTATTTGTATGTATCTTACCTCCATTGTATACGTCATGTATGCGATCATATCGGCTGTATGCGATCTGCCGACTACCTGCCACTGGCCATGACTGGAAATATTTTACTTCGACTAAAGTAATTACTAATATTATTTATTATACAAGTAATTCAGTGTATTCGCATAGCAAGAGATACAAACTGCGATGAAATAGCGTGATTTTATAATTACATAAGGTTTATCGTTTTTAGGACGCTCTGTATCTACAAGGAAAGTTAAAATAATGAACGAATATATATATATAAATAATGAATGACCTTACAATGAATAAAACCTTTTGAATTTTGAATTTTTGAATTTTCAAATGGCAAATTCTTGTAAGGTGATACAGGTGTCTCAGGGTAAGTTGTAATTTCCGAATTCAATTGAACTGAGCAAATACAATTGCACGCTGTCTTTAGCCCGCAACGATTGGTGCAAGAGGCTGCAGTCTGTTTATCCTGGTGTCGGTGTGAGGGGCCCGGTAATTGCAGTGCACAATCTGTTTGCACGCAGTAGTTACGGAGTCTCACTTAAAACGTTATAATTCGTAAAGGCTATTTTATACAGGCATGATACAAGTCACAGAGCATGTCTAAATACTAATGAAACGTGAATTACGTAGGCAAGGCGGTGAAATGGAAAAAAAAATACACGCAAAATCGCCGGCAGTGGTTGGAGACGAGGAGCGGGAGATTGAGAACATTAGCATGCAATCGGCGAGGCCCTCGTCCAGCAATGGACAGAAACTAGTTGATGATGATGACGGATAAAACACAAATGGTCAATAATAAACTAATAATATCCTGGCCACTAATTCTTAAAAGCTAACTTATTCAAGTGTTTCTTTCCTAACATTATGCGCTGATAATAATATCATGGTTTGTTATCTAAATGTCGTGAAATATTTACTTAATGTTTACCGAATTAAAATTTTCCGAGCACATGACGTCGAAGACACACGACAATACGTTAAAATATGGTCTATTACTCCAGTCTGGCTCCACTTTGTATGCAGGTTTTCAGGGATTGGACAGGGAATAACGAAAAAAAGATTTTAATGCCACTACTACGTGCAAAATAAATATTCTCAATCATCATTAACGAACTAGTTACACAGGCTGGAAGAAGGCAATGTACATAATGGACATAAATACTCCTTGCTTAATATTTGCAGCTACAAGAGAAATTTCTTCACGCATCCTTAATGCGACAATGCTATTTATTAAGAATCGTAAATGTGAAACGGTTAGGCCATTTACACACTACGCTACTTTGTAGAAACACAGCTCACGCTCGAGCACATTTTGACAGAGAAAGATATACATACATATGTACGTATACTCACCTGACACTATTGAACAATATATTATAATTTGACGAACGATTAATTTCTAATTATATTGTATATTGTATTGTAAAGGCCTACGTCCAACAGCGGACGGGAGTAGGCTGATGATGATGATGATGATGATGATAATGATGATGATGATGATGATGATGATGATGATGATGATGATGATGATGATGATGATGATTATAGTCGTGGCAAGGTGTCTGATCGCTGGTAGAAAGTCAATACTTTCGGAAACTGGCGGCAAATATTTTTAGATGCTGTGAAACAGAAATATTCATGTTTATATCTTATAAGCGTAAAGCATCTTAGGTTAGGTTGGGAAAGTAACAAAGGCAAATACAAGTAAGTCATAAACTGGGGGCATATGATGAGGTATAATTGACTATACTACCAGAGAAAATATTAATACTAATTTACAATTGCAAGTGTTAACACGACCCTGTTTAGGGATAGTACAGGGGCTCCACCTAATTATAACAACGTCTCTAGGATATATAGTAGCTTAAAGTGTAAAATGTCAAAGATTTTAGGATATTATGCAGAAACATGTGAGCTGGCGGGCACACTTGCGGCGCAGACATGGGATGTCCATTAGCTTTTATATTTTAGTTCAGTACCACGCTGTATCTTGTTCATGTGCCGCGATGTTACAGTTATTAAGATCAGTTAGAGCTTTAAAAACTCCCTTTATATGTACATACTCGGATGTATTTACGTTTGTTTTAGAAAAATCTTACGCCGAAATATGTTATATAAATTTTAAAATATCTATGAATACGCCAAGAAAAATAAAATGCTGAAATGTCTAAAAATATCCTAAAACACGCTTAGAAAAATCTTAATATGCTGAAATGTCTTAGACAAATTTTAAAATGTCTTTAAAATTTAATTATTATTAAGAGCCCTAAAATTGTACATTTATACATAGTCTTGCCATAAATATTGTTACAAAGAAAAACATTTTTTTTTATTGTACATAACATTTATTACTATTACAGTGGGTTAGTTTAATACATTAATATAAAACCATTAAAATATGTAAGCCTTATTCGAAGTGGTCTCCATTCGCTGCAATACAGTCCTTTAAACGTTGAGGCCAGTTGTCAATAGCAGCACGCACTCTTTCTATGGGAAAACTCTTCACTCCTAATTGTATGGATTGTTTTAGGGACTTTAAATTATCATGGCGTTTAGAGCAAGCCTTACTCTCTAAAACTGACCATAAATCTTAATCCAGTTGATTAAGATCAGGACTAGATGACAGCCAGTCTTCAGCTCTTTCAGTTAGTTTCTAACCAAAATTGGCTGGATCGAGCTTTATGACCCGGCGTCGAGTCTTGCTGAAAAGACCATTCTTTGTTATTGAACATTGTGTTGTTAAGGGGCTCAACTACCTTCCCAATGATGGTATCTTAATACACTTGTGCCAATGTTTTGATACCTCTTTCACAAAAATATGGCTCAGTCACTCCTTCATACGATAGCTAACACCCCACCAAACCATCACTGAAGTCGGATAATGCCCACGTTGTACTCTGTTGACTAATTGGGAAGATTCTATAAAGCTTTCAGCATAAATACGGTTATTCTGTTTGTTAAAATATTGCTCAATTGTGAAAAATTTCTACTCCATAAACGAAGTTTTTCTGTGACGTCTCTTTGCGTTTTGAGTTTACCACCTTATTATTTTTTTAAATTATGAGTTAAAAAATGACCAGTGCGTCTCTTATAGGCTGCTTTTGATTTCGAACAGGATTTCTTAGAATTATTTTCCTTACTGCTGCGATCGCCTTTTTCGTACGAACACTATGTAGACGGCTAGATCTTTTTCTGTCACAAACTGAGGAGGAGAGGAGGTTTCATTGTACCTATCAATAGCACGGTACACAAATATTTGACTAATACCAAGCGCATGAAGGATTTTAAAAACTGTATTTGGCACCATCCCTACTTTATGTGATGCAATCACAGCGATTCGGTTCTCTTTATCACCCCACTCCATTTCAATATTTTGTTTATTTTTTATTATAACAGTGTTTGAGGCCAGACTACGTGTATATCCCCTTTTATCTTAATATTATTGCTGTTGTTTACATGTTTTCCGTGTTTCTGGGGTTCCGTCTCCAACTGGGGTGACATTCATCTTCTTACCTCGTACAATTATCTCCTGTATTAAATGTGCTAGTCTTTACTCTGTTGGTGCAACTTAATAAATAAATAAATAAAACGCTAAGAAAAATGATATGCTAAAATGTATCATATAAATTTTAAAATTTCTTGAATTATCATATACTGAAAAATATGTTTTAAGATTCAGTACAATAGTTCATATACGAGTATAAGTCACAGTTCGTTGTTGAGTCAGTGGTCATATTATTTCTCGGGCGACAAGACGGCTCTACAATTTATAAAATTAATGAAAGCTTTACCCCAGGCTTTGGTTTAAGAAATATATTAACATTAACTAATTTTGTATTAACGAATCACAATGTAATAAAAGTGAGCAACTGAAAGATGTAGTGGGAGACGAGGACAAGGTCAGTGGAAAGTAAGTACCTATAAATTCTTTTTCTTTTATATATTATATTTGTAAAATTTTTAAAAAAGCAAATATTTTGAACATGAGTAAAAGTTTCCCAAAATTATATTAAGCAAATTAAATATTAGAAAAAAATGTTATGTAGATACTTTTACTGTGTGTTTTTATCTATTAGACGTACATATATATATTTTTAGAAATATCAATACTGGTAAAAATCTGGCACATTCCTGCAGAAGGCAAGCATAATAGTTTGCAAATTGTGAATAGAGTTTGGGCCAATGTTACGTAAACTTATTCAAGCGAATGAAGATTGGCTGCAAAACAAAACACGATCAATGTATAAAAACAATTCCATCTAAAAAGTCTTACAATCACTTAAACTTTAAAAATGTCCTTGTCTTCTTATTCCCGCTTGAAAACCCTTCGGGATTCTCATTAATTCCTATTCAACACTCAGCTCCAGGAACAAAATAGCAATGTGATTAAAAATCTTATTCTATGGATAAAATAGATCTACTTCATTAATATTCACATTGCAATCCACGACGATTCTGCGTGCTTATATTATGACACTATTTGATGTTTCTATTTTTGGTTGCTACTCGTATCATTAAACGGTGATTATGTCGGGAACTCTTTTCGGGGTAGGTAATATCTGAGGAACTGAACTTCTATGCTGGCTTCAGGAATATGTTAACTAAAGGTAACCTGAAGATAGCATGGAAATATATATTTCGCTGATATCATATTGAAGTGCTTGGCGTTTTCACTACAGGTTTGTTTATTCGCAAGCACTGCTGCCCAACTTTACGCACGTCGGTTGCATACAATTCTGCGCTTAATTTTCCAATTCAATCACTGTAACTACGCTATTATTGCGAAGCGTGTTTAATTACTTGGTGTACTGGTTCTGGAAATTATTCAAACAATGCTCTAGTGTGCAACATTCGGAAACAGTGAAATTACACAGAAATTAATATTCAATGACCGAAACATATTGATAGTGAATTTTTGTGATGCTTTTACTAAACTTAAACTAAAATACACCTTCTTTTAAAATGTTGTCCTAAAAATTCTGAATAATTCATTCACATAGTTTAGAGGTAATTGCGATCCTTTTGTAATTTGTACTTATTACATCCCTCTCGGCGGCCACTTAATGAATACAGGGTGGTTTCTGGAGAGGTGTGTAATAGGGTGAACTGGGCTATAAATATTGATAAATGACTTCTATCTTTATCGATAATAAAATACATTTTTCAAAACAAAAAGATATTGAACAATATAGAATGTCTATTAACTACTTAATCTTAGCTATTATCTGGCTGTCATTAGATTAAAGGTTTTATTTAAACATATTTGCGATGTACTTTATAGCCAACATGTCGTACTGTTACGGAGCAAAACAACACATACCTACTCGTCGGTACCAAACTAGTCTGATTGTGTCCAAACCAATAAATATCCCACTAAACTAATACATATGTAATAATTGACATTGCTGTTTTTGTAGTTTACGTTATCTGCCAATTTGTGCCAAATTTTTAGCTCAAAAATGTCATAGTGTGAACGTACCATGCCGCCTGTAATCCTTGAATGTGTAAACAGAGTGTAGTACACTCCTACGTTTCACCAGTTACCTTTACTTCCCTAGGTCTATTGCCCAATACTGTCCACAGAAAAATCTTCACATTCTCACATTATTTTCCAAGACGATTGCTTTTTACGTCCACTAAGCTCGATCTTCAGCTATTATTCGATATTACATGAGAAGCAATAAAATATAGTCAGGTTGAGGGCATCACACCCGAACACAAGCTAAGGTCAGTTCGTCCATTATGATGATTGATCTGTGCGGTAATGGAATACCACGCTAACGGGAACGCATTAAGCCACGTCGAACGCTGATTGCGTATTATTGTAGCATTCATTGTGGAACTACTTCCCAACGGCCCCTCGCGGAGGCACACTATACCCTTAGAGGGCGTTATATAGAAATTAGATATTCGAAACAGGCGTTGCCGATGTTTCCTCTTACCATTATAAGTAATAATACTTCTAGAAGGGTAATCTAGGTAGATTCATTAGCAATGTTATCTTCTGTTTACGAGCATTAAACTGACATTAATTTGATAATACTAACTGATTATATATCGAATGGTAAACATTAAAAAGATTGATATAAACGGTGTTAAAATGTTCTGGTATAAAAAGAACGTATACATACGTAAGTGCGTTTGTATGTAGGTATATGAATGCGGGTGTATATTGTGGTATAGTAGGACGCGAGAAATGTACTTCAACACCTCCAATGTCGATTACCATACAAACAGCCACGGATTACGGTATATGGCGGAGCTTCGTTAAGACAATGGGTTGCCAATGTCATTAATGAGATGCTTCACGTGTTGCGCGGTAGGTTTTGAGGGCAAATACATAATTATGTATATATGAACTAAGGAAAGTCCTTATAAATAATTTATTTTTTATAATTATGGAAAAGTCACCATGGTTTTATTGCGTACTTATTTGTTGTAACAACGTATTTACAAACAGCTTCAGTAGTCGGTGACAGATTAAATAGAATTGCAAATGAAAAACCTATAATACTCTTAGCAACATAACTTTTTATCATATAAATACTTATCCAAAACAAAAGCGATCCTATTCAGTCTTTACCTATAAATACTTAGATCAATCATTATAATAAACATTGGTACGAATATAATTTAAAATATGGAAGAGGGCAGTGTAATTAGAATACCTACTTTCTTTACTCAACCCACATAAAGTGTAACACGTGAATAATAACATGAGAACAATTTAAGTTTTCCAAAACAAAGGATACTAGTATCGGACTATACATAATAAAGGTAAGGATTAAGAGGCAGCAGAGAAGTTTCGTAAAACAATCGCGTAGCTGTCGCCGCCAGTCGGTGCCCGCAAGGACGGTATAATCGCCCCGATTTCCAGTCGACGTCTAACTGTTACGAGATTAACGATTCTTGTAGCCTAACAAAGTGAGGAAAAAAAATTAACTTTTAGCTGTTGTATTTGTTTTTCTTATTTATGTAAACAGTAAATAAAGATAAATAGCAGATATTAATTCATCATCATCATCATCAGCCTTTCTTAGTCCACTGCTGAACATAGGCCTCGCCCAAAGGGGATTTATGCCCGTAATCTCCACGCTGGGCATGCAGGTTGGAGATCGCAGGGCACAGCTTTTCGCACCGCCGGCGCTGCTGCCCGTCGACAGCCAGGGGATTTAGCCATGCCTATTTAGGCTGTGCTACATCGCAATCAGCCGGTCGCTGGCGACCGGCTGATTGCGGTGTAGCGCAGCCTCTGGAGGCACTCTCGCGCAGACTCTGGAGTCTAGTCTGTTGTTATAGCAGGGTGCACCACGTGGAGGTGAGGTTGACTTGGGCTCCTGAGATGTTGGTTGGAACCCCTTACACCCCAATTATTAATTCAACTGTTATGATATTATATTCCAAACTTACATATATGATTGTTTTAGTATCAGCAGGGGCGGCTTTACCAATAGAGCAAGGGGTGCGGTGCACCCGGGCGCCGTGTGTTAGGGGGCGTCGAGAGCCGCTCGCTACATATAAAACCTCTGCCGTAGGGTTCCGCGCGGAGCGGACGCCTCCTCATATAATAATGGAGTGGGCGCGTGCTAGGTTCTAAGAAAATTGCAAAAAACTACGCGCGCGGACGGCCGTCGCATGCAGCCGCTTGCTTACAGCATATATCATACACGTATAGAGCTCATAGGTTTGTTACGGTTAATACCGAACGCGATAGCGATGGAAGCGCGCCCTTTACGGCGGCCGAGCGGCCTTTTACTATAGGTACACAATAACTTTTGTTTTAACTAAAATATGCCGAGTAAAGTCAAATTACCAAAGCCTTGGATTACGGCAACGCATTCAAGCGAGGTTCGGAGTTTAGTCGATCGTCTTGTACGAGTAAGTACCTATCGCATTTTGATCGCGCATTTTGAAATAAGGGCGCCAGGGTATTGATTGCACACGGGCGTTACATGTTGTAAAGCTGCTCCTGTGCACAGCTAAACTATAGTATTACCAAACAGTACACATAATATACAGTAACAAAGTACATCTGTATCACTGAATGTGTACAGTAATACAAATGTATGAAGTTTAAATTTCACATTTGAAATACATATTTGTTAATTTCCTTAATTTATCAGTCTTTGAGGTATCAATTTTTGTTAAGGTAAAACCTTAGAAATTGCTCAGTCCAATGATATGTACATAGATCTTTACCAAGTAACACCTCCAATCATCTTGCCCTAATTATATGGATTGAATTTTAAAAAATCCACAAGCCCTGATGACAATTTGTTATTGTTACATACACACAGTGTAAACACGACAGAGATATATTTTCTGGTTCTTAATAAGAGAAAATGCAGAACATAGTCTTTAGAATTTTTTGAAATTAGCTTCAATAGTACATAATACTTATTTCATATTTTATTTTATAATGTACTAATTGAGTGCACATTATTCATGTCGTGTTAACTCTTTCTTTAAGCTGTACTTCCTATTACAAATGCCACAACACTCTGACTTCTCCATGTGGCTTCACTTTATATGATCAGATCGACGACCAGAAGTCATAAACTTCTTGCTGCAAACATTGCACTGATATGGTCTAATGTCTGAATGTAACCTTAAGTGCTCAAGCAAATTATTTTTGTGTAAAAACGGTGTACCTACATATTTCACAGATTTCATTTCTATGGTTGACATGAATTCTTAAGTGTTCATTTATGTTACTATTATTAAAAAAGCACACATGGCATGTGAGGCCTTGTGTTTAAATGATTTTTATTGATATGACCTTGCAATGTTGTTTTACTGAGTGATTTACAGTTGCAATTATTGCAATAGTAGTAAATATGTTTTCTTCATAGTTTTGTTGTATGCATGTTTCTCATATGAGATTTAAATTGATGTATATTTTGGAATGCTACAGAGCAATGTGGACATATTGTCACAATTATTTTATAGTCTTCATCATGTTCGTAAGAAGTGCTAACATTACAATGTTCCACATCTTTGTTGCATCCAGACTTATTATTATAAGATTTTAAAACAATGGGTAGTTCTAAATTTATGAAAACTGTCTTCGGGTAATAAACAAATTTCGTCAGTTTTACTTTTTAACTGATTAAAAATATTATTCAATAACAGTATAATTTTCCTTTTATGTGTTATACAAGTTACATATTAAATCATTGGAAACTTACACTAAAGAGTAGATCCTGATACTTAATAAAATTAAAAAATTATAAACTATAAAATTATAATTTAGACATTTTCAAACATCACTATTACAATACTATATTATTCATCACAATTTATGCACATGGATAAATCATTACTACCATTATTACAGAATAATGATAAAATAAAACATAATGTAGTTAATACTCATACAATAATAAGATTTACTTTATTGAAATGTAAATAAACTTTTATGTATATTAGCTAATGACAGAGAGATATTGCAATATTCGTGGCTAATTTCAAGTATGGAATGAATATCTGAATTATTTTTATCGCACATAAAACAAAGAAAACAAGTATCATTATATCTCTTTTAATCAAATAAAAACTTTAACAAACCCATTAGATTATAGATAACACAAGTGAGTTAGAAGTTTATTTTATAATTCAACGAATTACGGAATTACATACTTATAAACCAATATTACGTTACACAACCAAATATATTAAAACTCAAAACTGCCTGACGAAACCGTAACAATCCGTACTATTGTACGATCAATATACATACTTATTGTATCGTTTCCAGCTGTTGTCTTATATAATTTGACAATGTTTAGATATGAAATATAAAAGTGGTTAAATAAAAATAAAAATCCATAATAATTTGTGTCTATGTTTTATCAATATATTATTAGGTACATGGATTTAGATGAAAGTTTAGTTGATCTGTTCACTTCCGTCTGAACAATTTGTTCTATTGCATCTCATACTCTTTATTTTTACTCGTACACATAAGATTATTTCTTTGTTTATTTTTCAGAAGTTTAGATTAGTAACATGGTATAACAAATTATAATTAACATACTAATACATTTACAATCCTTGTAAAGTATTTCTGTTAATTGGATTTTAAGCAATCTATGGTCGCATTATTATAAAATGTCAAAGTCAACTTCCGTCCGCCATCGCATTGCTTGGATAGGCTTTGACGTGTGAAATTTATGTTCGTTGATTATGCACCTCATATTGTTTTGTGTAATATTTATCTAGTCCTATTTGTTTTGGACCAGTGTAATTTTGACTGTTTATTGTCTCTGTATATACAGTAACTGATGGCTTGTTTTTTAATTATATAAAAATGGATGAACACTTGTTTAATGTAAAGGCGGTAAAATCCTCACGAAATGCGCATAATATATACGAAAATCGTCCTAAATTTAAACAAGTTAAAAATGAGGATTTCGAGTCATTGACAACGAAGAATGCAGTTAAATTTTTACTAGAAGGTTCTTTGAAATACAGAGTTTGTCGATATTGCCTAAACGTAACGTCCCAATTATCAGAGCCGGATGAAATATTCGAGGTGGCGCGTAAAGGGGCTATTTTTAAGGTTACTCTGAGGGATATGTTCGCCTGCGTCCACCCTTTTCAGGTGAGCCTCTTTTACTAAACAATGTTTGACTAAGTGTATTTTAACTTGATCCTTAAACATCCAGAATTATGTATCAACGTAAAGAACGACTAACATTCTATTGGCTACCACTGCTCTATCATTTGAACACTGCTTACACTGATATCCCAATCTGAAAGGTAGTGCTAGCATGTACCCTAGTGGTAGAGATAATAACCTTATGCTTCTACTGTTGTCGCTTAGACCAGTTTAGTTTTGACAAATTTACACAAAATACAGGTCTATGTTACATACTGGTAGTTAGACCACATAAAAATTATTTTTTTAAAAATATCAATAAATTCTGCGGGTTGGCAGACCACACTTGGCCAGCGTGGCAGACTATGGCCATAACCCTCTTAATATGAGAGGAGACCCGTATTCCAACAGTGGAAATGTAATGGGTTGAAAAAAAAAAATTAAATAAATTCTGAACTGTTATTTTAATGATAACCTTACTTTGGTGATGAAACGACACTTAGACCACTTTTGCTCAGATTCATTTATTGTTTTTAAGTTCAATAATGCTCATAGATGGATTTAGCCAAAAATGTTACATAGACCACTTTACTTCCAGGCTAGCCATATGTGACCTCAGCTTACATTAGTAATGTATATATGTAACTCTGAAACTATCCCATTTTAACTGTATATATTCATTATTTAAACTTTAAATCATACTTTTACACATTATAACCAGTTTCAGCCTAATAAGTTAACAGTATTTCATATATATTATAATAAAGATTTAATGATATTGTTTAAAATTACATATTTTTTATATATCTGAACTTATTGAAATGTAGAGTGATGCTTGCCACAAAATATTGGTTAATTTATCTGAATCTATAATGCAGTAATACAAATAAAAAGATCAATAGACAAAGATATTAAAACTAATTGGTTTTGACTTTATTGCATCAATGAAGCCTTCCAATAGCATTTAACATGACACCTGAAATTACCGAAGGGGTTGACTGAACAGTGTAGTACACTTCCACATTTCACCAGTTACATTTATGACCCACAGTAGAATAGGTGGTGAGCCTATTGCCATAAACTGGACACTGATCCAGACACCGAGACACTACCAGAAATTTCTACTGGAAAATCTACCTACCTATAATAGTAGTTTTTTTAAAATATCTTCAATATACAGGCACTGATCATTTACATGTTCATTAAATGTATAGATACTGTGACTTTTGTATTTCATCATTAGACTGTGCCATTAGACTCATTTGGACCTAAATTGTATCTCAATTTAACCTATAATGAAATTAAACTCATTACTATCATAATAATTGTCTATTATTTTTATACGTCTGTAATATAGTTTTACTAAATCTTTATTAAGTAAAGACATTAAATGTATATATTGTCAATTCCAGGCAGCAGATGACCCAAATTTCCCCAGCAAGATATGCTCCAGATGTGTGGAAAGTGCTATCAGTTCATATTTATTTTCCCAACAATGTGAGATGTCAGAACGTGCATTGCGAAATTGTTTCAAAGATATCCATGAAAAATTTGAAAAGTTAGATCCCATAGAAAGAGGGAAAAAACGAGGGCGGCAAAAAGCAAACCCAAACCCAAATGTATTGTACACGGAACATAAGAGAGTTTTGGATTATGCTGATCCTATCATTAACATCATAAATGCAGGTTCTACAAGCACCCTAAATGAGAGGGAAATTAATGAATTGGAATGTCCAAAGTGCTGGCAAATACTACCCAACTTAGAATCCTTACTTAATCATGAAAATTTACACCCAAAAAGTATGTGGTTTAGTTGCAGATTGTGTGGCCAATCATTTGTCAAACAACGCCAATACAAAAAGCACATTAAGGAATTACACTTACAAGACAAAGATTACCCTGAATCTAAAAGTACCAGTTTCAAATGCAATGACTGTGGGTTCACCAGTTATAGTCTCAATCAACATTTACGACATATGGAAAAACATAAATTCAAAACAACATTTGAGCACCTTATAGACAGGAGCATGAATCGATTATGTGCTGTTTGCCTGGAAAAAGGTTCATGTATGATTCATCTGAATGAAACGATTGAGCTGAATGGTGGTTATGCAGGGCTAAATAATGAAAAAACCATATGTGATATTGTATCTTCAACATTTCCAGAGGTGAGTGAATTAGTGTTCTTATTAATTACCTACTATTCTTAATATCGAAACAAATTAACATTTTCATTGTGCATCCAGAGTAAGTGATTGAACTTTTCTTACTATCTAGACCTGTACGTCAGGGAATATGACAATGTACAAAAAACACTAATCAATTATATATGGGATTCAATAATTCTACTAAGATGTACATTGAAGATATCATGTGTATTTCATTCATGTGTAGTGTTCCATTCTGCTTTTAACACTGGAATTGAATGTTAAAATAAGCTTGTATATTAAACATGAATGTTCACATATTTTTTGCGGCCATATAAGTGATATTGTACATGGTTTTAGCGAAAATCATACAAATATCAAGAGTTGGTCATTCTAATGAAAGCAAAGATTATGACATTCACAAAGAGGATGGACTGTAAAGGCAAGAGGAATCTTACAACAATATATCCCAACAATAAAATGAGCTTCCATTTTTGTAATCCTATAATAATTTCAACTCAAAACATTGAATTTGAAACACTTGATATATTTATTCTATCCCAACCATATATGGTTACAGAGTTAGGGCCTTCTTCTTTCATCCATGGTGATTTACTATCAACACACTATCTTACAATTTCTAATACTGAAATTGATAAAGATAAAAATGTAACTGATGCACAGTTCAATCCAATTAAACTTAATGGTGACAAAATCAACATTAACTTAAGATTTGGCGACACCGTTACAGAAGAAAACCAGCAGCAAAATTCTTCTGCAGACATCAATTTTAACTATAAGATCTTAGGAGTGGCAGAAGTAAGCCTGTTGGGAAATTCATTTGAATCCTGTAAGAACTGTTGGATTTTTAAACAACCATCGTGTCAGGCATGTCTAAATAACATTGGAAATTCTACAAACACACTTATTAATATAGAGCCAAACGAATATCCAGCCATTAACAATAATAAAAGAGAATGCCAATATTGCTGGCTCTTCACCACTGCTGGTAAATGTAATTATTGTAAGAGAATTCTAAGACCTACAGCTGCAACTACCACAGTTGATAACAATACCAATTTACTTGATATAAATACTGTTCAAAATAATGGAATAGCATGTAACATTGCTAAAAATGAGGCAACTTATTGTAATATGGAAATGGAGAATGCATCACTGAAATCCAATGCTATTGTTTATACAAGGAAAAGGAAGTTGACAATGGAATGTTCCACAACCCAAAGACACAAATGGCAATGTCATATATGCTTAACTAACAATGATAAAAACAGAGTGACATGTTGTTGTTGTGAATTTGATAAAACTGTACTTAATAATAAAGTGAGATACTATTTCGGGATGAACAGACATCTTTATGAAACATCTGAACCAAAATGTGATACTAGATTTGAAATAAGTGATTTGATTAATGAAAATACAATTAGTTCACCAACAAAATGTAATGATCCAGTTTTACAATCACCTGCAGTGAATACTTCATATATAGACCCACCAATTGTTCAAGATGTAATTCCTATGGATATAGAAATACCATCTCTTGATCATCAGACCAATTTGGTTAACAAAATATTATACAAACCACTGACAGATGAATTAATGGATGTCTCTTATGATGCTTGTCCAAAACCAGTGAATCTTCAATTCGATTTTTCTACTTTACCCATTCATACGAATCATAGCGATGTTTTAGCAAATATAAATACTGTTAATAGTGGCTACTTTTTACATCCTAACAAATTGCAATTCACCATTGGTTCAAGCTCAAATAATGCCATACAGACCAATCGTCGAGTTATGAGACCTTTGAGGCGTATGGCGAATATACACAAATAGTTATTTCTTTTGCATTCAATGCATATAATAATAAATAAATCCACAATATAATATTATAAAGTGTTGATATTATTAAAGTTATGCTAATATTTTTATTAAAAATGTGCTGGCACAAAATATTGTCAATACAGTGTGGCCAGGTCATTGTAATGGTAGATATTCATTGATAGTTTTTGTGTCAAGAAATTGAGCAGCTCAGCCTTGCTCCATAAATTAAAAGTCTACACTTTTAAATGTATTAGGATGTTTCAGATTTATTATGTAGTTGGTGACATATTTTGTTTGTGAAAAATATTAATTTCATAGTGGCTATTGAATGGTCCATATATTTCATGTAAAGCCTATTATGTTTGCATGGTGTATTAATATTACCTTTAAGAGTTTATTGTTAGTACATGTATTCCTATTTATGTTAGTATTATAAACCCAAAGTAATGCTACATATCTGTATGTTGTTTTTCTGTGTTGAAATCTGATCGGATTCTTAGGATAACAGACTAGTAGAAATACCAGTGAATTGGACACAACTAGTAATGAAGTGAGATGTGATATAAGATAATATGTAAAAATTTCCTTAAGAAAAACAATTGGTTATTAATGAGTGTTGTAGCCATTTCAATTACTAGACTTCTAATATATCACATTTAGAATAAAATAAATTGTCACTTTTTAAAATATTAGAATGCTAACATGTCATAGTATATGCTTTATATTACCTTTCTTTTTAGAATATAAACAAATCCTATACAATAGTATTATATCTTTATATTGCATTACTTGATATATTTCTGAATATTTAAGGACTTACTTTTTAGTGTATAAATATTAGTAATTAACATTTGTGATATTTTTGAAGTACCCATCACTTGTACATAAAGCTACTTTTCATGACTTTAGAGTACAACATACAAACAATAACACACTATTCACAAATATATAAGTATGGAAGAGTAACAATACAGCTCCATCTGTTTCAACATTGACAAAACTGTAGCTTTGTGACACTTAATGTAAGGGATTTAGTTCTCATTTTTTGCCTGAAGTTTGATATCAATTCATCACTGGTTTGTCAAAGTAGAAATAATGTTTATGAAAATTGTAAGTATTCAGTTGATGAACACTGTCCAATTTAAATCAATGCAATTTGATCCAAACATTGCTCAGAGATATTCATTGTTTTTTTAGATTTTTATTCTAAGGGTGATATCATTTCATACACTTTTCAAATATTTTCAATTGATGATAAATTTTTGTAGAACTTCAACAAGTCATGATTTACAATGTTGACTCCTTGTAAATTTCCTGAACTCGTCACCTCTTAAGGTATAGACCATACATCAAAATACACTTGTAGTTATGATAACTATGATGCACAAAGACTAAACAATAGTTGCAAAGTAAAATATATTTAGATCAATACCATATTATACAGACTTACAGTTTTGAACAGTTCAATATCCAATGCAATTTTCTACTGTCTTTCCATCATCATCATCAGCCTTTCTTAGTCCACTGCTGGACATAGGCCTCCCCCAAAAGGGGGTTTATGCCCGTAATCGTCATGCTGGGCATGCGGGTTGGAGATCTTTCCATACTTAACATATTTTAGTAGTTGCTTATTATATTTGTTGAAAAAATTTTTTTTTTTTTGTTGC
This sequence comes from Elbella merops, assembly GCA_018244855.1. Taxonomy (NCBI): domain Eukaryota; kingdom Metazoa; phylum Arthropoda; class Insecta; order Lepidoptera; family Hesperiidae; genus Elbella; species Elbella merops. The sequence goes on from DWMG01000088.1 coordinate 20,105, forward strand.
AGATGACTTTACACAACTACACAGGAACACACATATGCGACAAGTGTCTAGGACACGCCATCGCCACGTACGTGTTTATTACCAAAATAAGACATATCAGAAGTAGACTACTTACATGTGTGACCGTAATGTTAGACCAGTTGAACGAGCTACGAGACTTTAGTAAGAACGTCATGGTTGAAATATCCCAAGACACGATACTTCCACAGCTTACAGATGCCACCATGATCATGGAACTCGGCGATAATGCAGACGAAACCAATTTTGAAGTAGATGTTCTGGAAGATGAATTTAGAATCGAATCCGTTAGCTCCGAAGAAGATAGTGAAGCTAAATCGGATGTGTCCGATATGAAATCTGTAGATGCTTATAAATTTTGCGAATCAGAAGATGAGAAATTTGAAGAAATGGGCATGGAATCTGATATATTTAAATGCGACGAGGAAGATTTAACCGTAGCTAAAAACACCGTTAATGATATCATAGATGAAATAGATAATCCGGCGAAGAAAGTAACTAAAACATACGTAAATAAAAAACTTCTTAATGGATATCAACCTCTAATGTCTCTTGAAGATGATTCGCTCAACGATGTGTGTGAATTTTTAACATTCAAGAAAAAACGGAAGACATATCGACGGATTTATAAATGCAAATTCACCTGTCCGTACTGCAACAAACATTTCATATCAGATTATTTCCTTAAGAAACATGTGCTGAAACACACAGTTTCTAAAATGGATTGCACGTTGTGTGGAATGCAGTTCAAATCAAAGTTTCACTTGTACGAACATACTAAAATGATTCACATCATGAAAGAAAGCTGTTACAGCACTTGCAAGGTGTGCGGTCGAATGTTCAACAACACGAAGAAGATGAAGAAACACGAGAAGAGTCATAAAACGAAGGAGTGCCAGCTGTGTGACAAATTTTTCGCATCGCAAAAGCATTACGACATGCACATACAGAGGCATATGATTAAACTGAACATGATCAAAAATTGGAGAGTTCAAACGTGTAGTTTTTGTGAGAAAGAATGTGCGAATGAAAACGAACTGTCGCTGCATGTGAATAAGATGCATCTTCAAATAAAACCGTACAATTGTGACATGTGCGATAGATTATTCTACACGGAATATGATTTAAAGAACCACAAGAGGGTGCATAGTTTATATTTAGAGGAGTCGTGTGAATTTTGCAATAAGTCATTTAAATGTAGAAAGAATTTGGTTATTCACGTCAGAAGACATTTAGGTACTAAACCCCACATCTGCCAAGTTTGTAGACAAGCCTTTTATTCAGAGAATAGAATGAAGCGTCATATGATAATATACCATGGTGGTAGATTCTGCTGTAGACTTTGTAAAATGGTTATGGCTACAAAAAGCGAACTGAAAACACATATAAGTAAAGAAGTGCGTGACAGGATTTAAACTCAGAACAACGGGTTTGGGGGACCAAAATCTTAACCATAAGACTGTTATACTCGTAGCTTCAACGAATACCAACACTTCAAAACTAAAAGCGCTACAATAAATCTAATGAAGACTATAATTGTGCTGACATTAAACTGCCCATATTTCAATATTAACTGTAAGAGAAATAGGTGAGCCGTTAATTTTTAATAAGTCAATGAAGCGTATTATGATTTTACTTAGCGATGTAGAATAACTTAATAACGTAGAAAAAAATGCATTTATTATGAAAGCATTAAAATCACTACCGTTCATTAAAAATAATTCATTGGTGGAAACGCTTACAACAGCGGAGAAATAGGTGACATGAACAAATGAACTATTGTATTCTTCAAATCGTTAACTGCACTTGTTGAACAAAGTGGTCGTCGCAACGACGCGACAATAGAATTAATTGAAATTGTCGAATCAAATTCATAATTCGAATTGTTCGCTTCATTATAAATTTTAATGCACCATAGTGCATACCTGGGGGTGCCCGACTGGTCAGATATGGCGAAGAATAGGGAAGAATGGCGTACTTTGATGTCGGAGGCCAAGATCCACTTCGGGTCGCTGAGCCAGCCTAGTAATTATGTAAGTATAGTGCATACCTGTATAGAGATTTTAAGTTTGTAACTGTTTACTTACAACTATTTCAAAGACTATGCTTAGACTATGCAAAAGACTATGCAAAGACTATGCTCGTAAAAGCCACATCATTCTATTGCACCTGCATAGCGAAAAACATTGGAGCAAATTGTATGTTAAATTTTATTACGTTTAATGAGGTTCACCCGGAAGGCAACAAGATACTTGTGTCTTCTACATTTTGGATGTGTGGCAATATAATTTCTGATAGAAAATTTTTGCACCTGTACAATAACATGACCATCTCTTTTACATTGTAAGGTATCATAAGAGTATTATCCCTTATATCAAAAAATCCCCAAAACTGACCGCAGACAAAACAAAAAAATTAACTGATTAAACAACAATTACAAACAAACAAACAACGAACAGCTTGTTCGAGAAACGTTTTCTCGAACAGCTTGCAGTTGTTTTAATTCGTACGTAGGAATTTAACTGATGAATTATCGTAAGAACTCTTTGAAAAATACAAATTGCATCTCCAGTTCCTGATTAAATCAATTAAACCGACAACAGCCAATTGAGTGTTTGAACAGGTCATTGAAAATGTCATTTGATTTACAAAATGGAAAAAAGTAACATTAGAAAGGCAGCTTCACTACTCTTATTGCCAATCGGAGCTGGTAGCACAAACGAAAACTCTAAATAAAAAACAAATAAAAAACGACAAAGAAGCTTTTAACGGTGAAATATAGTATTTGATACGAAACAAGACTTTTATCTAATACAGATATCAATGAAACGAAGACGATGAGATTAAGTGACTCATGATAGGACGAAAACGCCAAAGTGAAAGTCCTAACAGTTGGACTGTTGAAAAAGTATCTGAAATGGATAACTCGCAAAGGGCTAGAAGTAATCCTAAGAAACGTCGACGCCGAATTATTTTGGTGAATATTATAATATACTTACTAGTTTTTACCAGTTTCTACGACCGTGTAGTCAATTACTAATAGCAAAGTTCAATGTCACAGCATTCTTTTTTTGGTTTGACCTTAAATTTCTATTGGGATGTTCATACGTTTTTGTTTTTTGTAAATTTTACTAGGGTCTCAAAATCTTAAACAGTTTTGTTGGTTCATAATTGGTCTTACTTATGATATTAGGTCAAAAGCATTTTAAAACTCACAACACCAATATGTTGTATCACACAAGTTCGAATATCGAATCCAGCTAACTTTACCGCGCATTCTGTTTCACCATTGATATTATTTCTGAGCAAATCTGCTCGATATGCTCAAGTAGACACAAAGTAGGTGAAGAGTGCCAAGCAAAACAAACTACCTAATTCCGGTCTCAAGAATTACAGTGCGCGTTACGCGTTAACAATAAAACGCGTTATAAATGCTCGAGTCTCGTCTAGACGCATAAGTATGTCGACACTTGGCAGCGTGCCCGACTGGACAACACTTTAATTTTAATTATAGTTCGTATACTGCGTTTGGCATTATCAGAATTTTGATTAAACGAGGTATTGTAAACAGGTATACGTAAACATGTAAACGAATTAGAATGAAATAGAACTAACAAAAAACGATATTTAGACAATAAATTAGAGTTTAATATGCCCTGTGCTGGTGAATTTTTATCACATGGTCTATATGTCAAGAAGTCTCTTCAAGGAACGTAAAAAGTCGCGCCATACGTACTTAGCGTCATTTGAAGCTTATTGAGCAGCTAAAATGTTATTGAATACCAAACCGAAATATAATGAGAAAGAGCAAAAGACACATTTAAATAAACAGTGCCAAGGCGACCAAGCGACCTCATTCCGAATCGCGAATCATTCGCGTTAACAGCAGAACGCGTTATAACTGCCTAAGTTTCGTCTAGACATCGGGAATGTAGAAACTTGGCAACACGCCCGTAACCGCTCATTCTATAAAAACAAAATAACATCACGCCTATAATTCGCCGAAAGTTTAGACAGAGGAGTACAGTATTTCGCCTTTTCACCAGCTTGGCAGAATAACAAAATAATATTTCGTTATTCTTATTTTGTAAATTGATATTCTCGTTTGGGCAAATTAAAAACAGAATGATCCAAACTAAACCAGTTGTTATAAGTTATCTTAACTAAAATGGAACACACAAAGCAAGCGCTACGGTTACCTAATGGTTACCTACGTCGATGGTGTAAAAGCTCATAAACTACGTCAAGCAAATCGGTTATGTAAAGAATTTCGCTTAAGAAATGTCTAAAAGAATTCCATAACCATTAAAGAAACTTATTCCGTCTTATTATTAACACCTTTTAAGCGGAGCGGGTACTAGTACCCGTTTGACGGACTGTCATCTATCAGCGGGGCGGGTATTCTACCCGGTTGGAATGTACCCACGTTAAAAGCGGGCGCAGTACTAGTACTCGTTGGTTGATTTATGAAATAAAGGTAGATGTTTGTTTTAAGAATATCGTCGTTCGAGGAGCTATAAATTTTCAACGTTTGTCGACAAAAAAAATTAAATGACTTCAACATAATTGTATACACATAAGTAAGATGATTCTCATAAATATCGTACAGCATTTTTTTGTGTTTATTGTACATGTACATTGTACACTGAACATTAAACAATTACAATTTATTGGTTACCATTGCTTAAATATCACACTAGAAAAATATAAGTACTTGGTGTTAGTAAATCAATTCAGAAAAAGGAACAAACGAAAAAAACAAACCAATTTTACTTAGTTTCCACTAGCTCATAGTGTACCTTTTTTATGATATGTGTCTCTTCACAAAAGAGAATGATTATTTTAAATACTACCTTTCGTACAAATAGTAAAAGTTTAAGTTTCATTCATTAAAATATTAATATTGAATTTTAGCAAATAAGTTTAAAATTCGATTAAAGAATTGTTACATCGTTCCCTTAGTATACAAAATAAATATGTATATTTTTTGTTTGCATAATAAAAACAGCAGTTTATAGTCGGTCATGTTACAAAATTTTATTAAAATCGAAACTTCGTTAAAGATTTTGTGAATTGTCAAATGCGAATTTCTAGCCCACCTCGCATATTGCGCTCGCTTCGCGGTATCATCAGAGTTGTTAGACAGCCCGTTCAAAATGTGTTAATAGATAACCAGCAATATTTTCTTAACTACGAAAATCCCCTTCCGCTTAATAAACATGACCTGAATCGTTTACTTCATCGAAGATAAGAAGCGATAGTGATCATGAGGAGAGCCGTGCATGCGGAGCAGTGGCCTGATGCTGGTCATGATCATCAGGTGATGTTACTTATACATATTATACTGTTTCTATACTTGTATAATAAATTGCTAATTATTAGTAGTGCTAGTGCGTCACTTGCCAAAAACGAATTTCCTAAATAAAATTTAAAAAATCCTCGCCATTTTTTTCTTAAAGTATCCGGCAATAGCTTATATTGTTTTTCCTGCTACTAATTAGTTTTTCTTTATATAATGGTGGAGTTATGTGACCTCCATTTCTACGAATTAAAAATATTGCTGGCGAGTCCTACGAAAAATGATGGAAATTTTCTTACCGACTAGACATTACAACAGTAATTGAAAGTTTATAAAGTTGGAAAGCAACCCTGTCCATAGCGCAACAATAAGTACATTTGTTACACCAGTATCAGATTGCATTAGTATGGTGTTATCTTATGTGTAGATACAAATATCTGAATTTATACTTAGCAATGGATGCTATATCCCTTTAATACTTCTACGATATAAAAAAAATATGTGTATTTTCCAATCCTGTGAGGTTTACCTAAATGATTCCATAGCGATGACCCACGTCACCTACGCGTTCCTTAATTCTGAACGTCATCAGATGTAAAGGAGGAAGTAAGATCAATCAGGCCGGAAATACTTGACTTTTGTGTATATCAGACATAATATTATGTGGTTATGCAACCCGGCTGTTGGAAAGGTACCGATGCCAAATATGCTATTAGATCAATATTCTGACTATATAAAAAATATTGAGTTTAGGGACGGTGTCAGTTTTCAGCGGACGGTTCAGCACAGGTGCGTCGATTTTTTTGGAACTTCGGAAGAAGCGACGTACTCAAACCTCAGACATACCGAGAACTGTACAATGTCTGTTATGTTTAGCAGGCTTATGGTGCTGATAATGATCGAACAACAAATAGGAAAAATTAAGTATATTACCAGGAATAATAGACGTTCCCCATACCACTTGTCTTGATTATCTAGATAATAGAAAAAATGAAAAGATTTAAGATTAAATATCCAATTATTCCAAACACATGACACTTTTTTCATTAACTTTCTGTATGTTTACAAAAAGGATCGAAATGAAACGATCCGACATAGCCCGAAAGATTAGCAAGCTGGAGTGGCAGTTGGCTTGTCACATCTGTCGCAGAACCGATAACCGTTGGAGTAGACGGGTTTCGAAATGGACCCGCGCCTTGGTCAACTAGCGGAGGACGCCCTCCAGCTAGGTGGAGTGACGATATACGCAAATTTGCTGGC
>DWMG01000089.1:0-26571 GCA_018244855.1 Elbella merops
GATCTGATGCAATATTTGATCGAAATTGGGTGAAAGCGAAGCGGAAACTTTGGTTAATAACAATTTAAATTTGAACGATTAAATCAAAAACCGTTTTAAAAAAAACATTTCAATATATTAAGAATACACCCAGCGCATTATGTGACCTTAAAACAAACAAACACTAAAAGCGTGACGCATCTGTTGAAATTAGCGCATGGAACTACCGTACGTCGTTTCGTCCAGATAAACCGGGATCGCCGAGAAACGCTTGCATTTGATCTTGTCCTTGTTGTCTTCGGGAAGAAAGTTCCAAATTATCAGGTCCTCGTCTGATGTTGCTGTTGCTGGAGGAGGAAAGAAGATCTGATGATAGGCTAGATAAATGTGGGTAGATGGGATTTGTTTCAGTTCATATGGAATAGGCAAGAGTAGACGAACTGAATCTAAATGAAACTTTAGTGCTGCGAAATTTTGGTTATGTCCCAATTTCACGAGTGGGAAAGATTGGACAGACAGGTAAGTTCTCTTTAATTTATGGTATACGGTGATTATTTAAATATAGGTGGCCGGCATGTCTATGAAACACGGGGCTCTTCGTATGGTGAGAAGGCTTAAGACTGTAGTCTACCACGGTGCAAGATCCATGGCTGGTCCATTGTAAATTACTTTTAACATTTTTTTTATTTTCTTTAAAATATTCTGGTTATTTTAAAAAAAATTTGAAATAGTAGGATAGTCTAATGATGCATGCGGATTTTTATGTGTGTGCTTGTTTTTGCTTTTGATGATTAATTTAAACTTGTCGGAGATACGTACCAAGTTTGGTCCCATCCGGGCTGAAGACCATAGTACGCACGCGATCCAGCCCGCTCCGGCCTTCGCCCCACTGGTCCACCACGGTGTCCAGGTCACTCATGACTATCAGTTGGGAGCAGGGCCTCAGGATGGATTCATGATCTGAAAAATTATACATGCTTTATAAACTTAAAGTGATTTGACTAGTAGTTTTGATAGCCTAATGATTTGGATTTCAGTCCCTCTTTGGGTTTTAGGGTGGAATATTCGCACGCACTCCTGTCAAGCTTATGTGGGTTTTATGATCAAATAACACTTGTTGCAACGGTAAAGGAAAAAATTCACATAGTACTAATGTATGATAAAATTCATATTACCCATGTTCCACAGACTGAGAACGAGCTCGCCAGTTTTACGACTGAACAGCATGGCGTCGAGGCTGTTATGACTGTGACTGATGCGTTGCGTTCGGATCTTGCAGTTTGCGCTATTCCACAGCATTATTTGGGCCCGGTTCTCTGCAGTCGTCACGCCAACCCCTAAAAGGGCACTGCGCCAGGGATGCCATGTAATTGTCTGTGGATCATCAAGAAAAATAAATACTGCCTTCATGTTCTTGTTTATTTTTTAATAATGTTGTATTGATATTATTAATGATTAATGTTCGAAACTAAACATAAAAACATGCGTGCGATAAGCCGGTACATAATTTACTCATGTACAAACATAAATGTTAAACACGCATGATATGTTTAACATTAAAATATATTGCCTATCGGCTGTTGCTATAGTTGCTACTGGTTTCCGTTAGAAGCGCCACTGTATGCACAAATTACAAGAAATAATCAAAAGACCATTGTTGAATAGGGTCTGTCTATACGAAATGTACATATTATTTAAGCATGTATTCGTATCGAAAAAAATAGTAAGAAAGAAAAAATAAGAAAAATATTTGTCCTGGAATCTATATATATTATAAATATTAAGTTGGTTTGTATATACTTTAGGAAGTAGAAAGGTTCTGCATCGATTTAGCTCAAATTTAGATGGAATGTATAATTCAGGAAGTGTTTCTATGTATTTTTGCGTCAGTAACATAACCGCGACAGCTGCGTATTAGTACAATTAAACTTATATGTAAAATATGCTTTGTTTTATTCCTCATGTCCCATTCTTGTAACCACAATGAAGAGAGAGTTGTAACCACAGAGAAGCCTGCGTTTAGTAAATAAATAACTAAGCGCAGATACTCATAGTACTGTACCTGTTAGTAAGAATATCAACAAGTAATACAGGTAACTTGTTTTCATCATCATCAGTCTATCTCAGGCCACCGTTGGACATAGGCCTCCCCCAAAAGGGGGGTTTATGCCCGTATTCTCCACGCTGGGCATGGGGTTGGAGATCGCAGGGCAGAGCTTTTCGCACCGCCGACGCTGCTGCCCGTCGGCGGCCAGGACATTTGGCCGTGCCTATTTAGGCTGCGCTATACCGCAATCAGTGATTGGAACCCCTTATACTAGCTAGATTGCTTGCTAAAGTGTTATTGATATGTAGTAGTTTAAGTAACTTTATATAATTTTAAGTAACTATGAATTGTGTCACAAAGTGTAGGGACAATGTACACACACTCACACACACACACACAATTAATACAATAACGTTCTGTATACTTTAATTTAACCATCATTCCGTTAATTATTAAGTATATTTTTAAGATACACTAAGTGGTACCCTTATACTCCAAGAGTCGGACTCAAACACAGCATGCAAGTTCAATGACGGCCAGGACAGCAGCATGATGTGGGACGAGTTGACAGTGACAACGGCGATGTATCTCGCGTCAGGTGAGACCCGGAGTGCTAGGATTGACTCATCCTTGACCACACATTTCTTGCTCACTTGCATCAGGTCGCGTGTGAACGTTGACACTACGCCCCAGGAGCATCCCCTGTAATAAACTTCGTTTTGTTCTCTTTCCAAAAGAATATACATAGATGCATATATATGTGTATATATATATACTGAAATGTTGGGCACTTGGAAAAAGCTTTTTTTTAATTCGTTTGTAACCAGCGAGTATATCAGAATAAGCCTGCGTTGTAGTTACTGAGGTAACATACAATATAAAAGACGAATGTAATATTATGATAATCAAAATGCATGTAAATTGGTTTACCGTATCTTAATACTTAGTTCTGTTTAATTGGGGATAATGTAAAGCATAAAGTTCAAAGTTAACCTTTGTATCGCAGTCTCTAACCAACCGGTAAGTAATTATCGATTTTTTGACGATCTATAGAAGTACTTAGTTATAGTAGTACTAGTTATTGTAGTACTTAGTTATAGTAGTACTAGTTATAGTAGTACTTAGTTATAGTAGTACTAGTTATAGTAGAATTTAGTTATAGTAGTAGGGAGCACGCAGTGGGGGGTATTATTGAAATCACTGTCACCAGTTATGTTATACGTCCTATGGTATTGCACCTCCTATTCGAGGTGAGTGTATTGACATACACTGGCTATACATCAAAAAATAAAGCTACTACTGAGAATTTCAAATAGGAAATATTAAATAATACTTTGTCGGACCCATGGATAATATTTGTTACCACTAGAAATTAAAATTAGGAGTATATTCTGTCATGTCAGAGTTCCAGTTTCAAAATTGAGTTGAGTCAGAATATCTGTCGCAGACCCGATAGGCGTTGGAGTAGACGTGTTCTGGAGTGGAGACCGCGTCTTGGCAAACGTAGCGTAGGACGCCCTCCAGCTAGGTGGAGTGACGAAATACGCAAAGTGGCTGGCAGTGGTTGGATGCGACGAGCTGAAGATCGAGCTCAGTGGCCTGCTATTGGAGAGGCCTATGTCCAGTAGTAGAAGGGAGTAGGCTGATAATGATGATGATGCAGGTATTTCAGTGAAGCATTTCTTACATTGCAAAGGAGTTCCCTGTAGGACTCCAGTCCAGAGCCGTGATAAAGCAGACGTCATCGTCCATACAGTGTATAGGTGTTATCCCAATACGTTTGTTTAGCGAGTTATTATGTATCTCCAACTTCCCCATGTCTGTTCCCAACTGTAAGAAGAACATCGATATATTAAATATAGAATACTCCAGGTTATGCTTGGGTCAACATCAGAATTGGACTTGGTTCTATCCACTCACAGTCTTTTGAATGAAACGTCAAATACTAATGTTACTTGGTAAACATCTGTGTGATCTGGTACCCCGAAACGTCGGAATGCTTGTGTCCAGGATTTCCAATCTAAATGCAGACAATTTCTACTGAGCAATAGATTTTTATACGTTCGGGACGAAAGGAAGCGAAAGCAATAAATTTCTTAATATAGGACATTGTTAATATCCCATTAAAAATACTTTTGAGTTTATTTGCTATGTATATACGAGAGATTTTACAAATATCTACTGTCGAGTATGAATGCGGTCGGAAAGAATAAATATCTAAATCAAAGGCCTCGTTTTTGTTAGCCCTTTTTACCACATTCTCTCTTTATTTCTTGTCTCATTTCGTGACACAGTATAAACAATTTATTTTTCGTGCACGCAATTTTTTGTGCCCAAGTTGCTATAAGATCACTGGTTGATAGCTGGGTGGCAAAAAATTTCTTTCACTCACAGCAAGCAACTCTCCACGAGGATCGAACTTGCAGCAGAAGATCTTGTTCTCGGTCAGTCCCTGGCTGATCAGACTCTGGCTACGCCAGCTCCATTTGTGGTATTTCCACCCCAACGCCGCCACCAGAATATTGTCGTTACTCCAATCTAATAATTCTGGAACTTATGACATTAAAAGAATGTTATTTTTGCTAAAAATCTACAGTAATAATAAAGTATTAACAAAGGTAAATCATTTTTTGTTTTTTTTCTATTTGTAGGTTTTTAGTCCATTTATTCGTTCAACAAAACAAATAATTTTCCCTCGTTTCTATGTCATTGCATGCTTAAATTAAATGTGCACCATCTTACCTCATGAGCCAACCATTATCATATGATAACGTTAATGCCTCATGAAGGAAAAGCCGAGAACTATGGTCAATAAAAGTCCTTCACACGTCTTCAGAGTTCCTTAATAATTTAAGTCGCTAGTAATATCACTGTCATCATACTAAATCATATTTTATGAACCAATTTTAACATGTTTATAGACACAGATTTAATCTAATTTTATATGATTTAATTGATTTTGGGCTGACTTCTGCTCTACTGTAGAATGCTCAGGTATTGTCCAAACAGGCTGAGATTTTCATATAATAATTATGGTCCTTTGGTTACCGTATCATTTGTTTAGTAAATTTTATAGCACGATGAAATATGCATATACATAAGTATTGCTTCCCCCTCCTCCCCATCACATTCTTCCGATAACAACTGTATTGTAATTTCAAAAGCATACACACAAGCTGCATCACTGTAGCGAGGCAAGTCCAGGATGCTATCTGCAGAGGATAGATAGCTCTTGGTTCTGGGCACGCAGGGCCAGGACTGCACGCGCTCCTGGTGCGACTCCTGTCCCGGCTGACTGTTCGGCGTCTCCAGTCCGAAGGCTTCGTCCAAGTATTTCATATACTTCTTCTTTTGTAAATATTTAGAGAACTAAAAATAGAAAATATAAATATATAGTAATGTTTTAATTAAAACCTAAGCCAGACATGGCAAAACTGGACTTTGCACAATTGCTGATGGTAGCAGCATGGATAAAAAGAAACATGTCATCGCAACCGCAACTTTAGCGAATCAACAATAAACATGGCCATGATTTTTATAATCGTCAGACTAGTGACATTGACAATTTTACCGGCATTTTTATTTATTTTTTGTCGATAACACCAGAAAATCTCCCAAAAACAGAATGAATCGAGAAATTTGAAGTATGTGAACGATTTAAAACGCAAGTGAGTAGGTACTTTCTAGACAAGCGTTCTACATCCTAGGCCGCATCTAGGTTTGTACCAGATAAGGTTGTGGTCAAACGCGAGCCCAATGCAATAAAAAATTAAGATCCATCGATGAAACAGTTAAATTTCATTAAAGAAATAATTAAGTTTCCTCAAAGAAACACAATCTCACCCAAATATCGACGTCTTCAAAGTCGCAGGTGCTGCGTCTGGCTCTCCACCGACGTAAGTCGTGTATGGCATCGCGTGGCGCCACGAACCTGTCCACTGACGCCCTCTTGCTGTTTAACTGAACCAACATAAACACGGGGAAACGTAAAATAAAGTGATCATATCTAGAGACATTTCCTTACACTGCCTGATCACAAAGTAAACATCAAGAGAGCTTGTGTTATAGTAATTGACTGAAATGAATGAACGACTAAACGACTGATTATAGTTTTTCCTATAAACTGAGACGCAGAACAAATACTAGTGGTCATCACACACATATTTACTCTAAGTGGGAATCAAGCCCACGGTCCAGGATACAGTAGTCAGCTTCACTAACTACTGGAATAACTGGCCACTAAAATGACATAATTTAATAAATAAAAGGCTTAATTAACAAAGCTCCTGCCCGTCGCTATATAGCAGGCGCGATCTATGCCTACATAAGTCTCAACAGTCCTATTATGAGGCAACAATATATTTTCGCAATGGGCAAACTGCGAAAAACATTGGTGTTTTGCTTTTACGAGTACTATCATATAGGGTTTTCTGATTACGTTACTCTCCTCATATGATTCTAATTGACTCATACTCAAGCATTTATTACTTCACATCAGGCGTTAGTTTCGTCCTTTGTTATAACTGTACATTGAATTCAACACAGATTGAATATATAAAAAAATGCGTGCGCGTACCTACGGCTCAACGAGTGACCGAATGAACGAAGGAATGAATGAACGAATGAAGAATAAATAAATAATTGTTTTTAGAGATACAACATCGTTTCCATTACACGATATACACAAGGTACAATAATTATTGTGTACTCTATAACATGTGTGACAGCACATTAAAGTAGGTACATATCGTTTGTTTTTTTTCGACACCTTTAACATCCCACGCAACCCTTGCAATGATGAAAGATGGAAGCGTCGGCCATTTCTGCTATATTACAACAAAGTCACTCAATATATAACGATTAACTCTGAACTGTTACGATCTTTTAGGAATCCTTTGTTATATTCAAAGTACGCTTATCTCACAGACGAATGATTATAAGTCACATATGATACTGCTATTCTATAGGCCTATGTCCAGCAGTGGACTGAAATAGGCTGATAACGATGATGATAACGATGATGATGAAGATGATACTGCTATGAGTTAGAATATGAAAAAAATAATGTACAAAAGTGAAAAGAAGAATAGGGTCGTACTATAAAAAGTGTATTGATAGAGGCTGATGATGATAACAGAATTAAAAAAAAAAAATCCTTTCATTCGATATTATTATGATGTCTATTGTCGTTGTACTGTTGGCTCGAGTCTCATCTCATACATACGAGTACATTGGACTCGTCTCATTAATACATTCGATAATTATTTCATTAATATTCACTAAAGCCTACATTATATGCGTTATAGCATTGTCGGCGAAATAAGCATATTAATAAATGTATAAATTTAAATAATTAATTCCGATTAAGGGATTTATGTCACTAAGTATTTTATTCATGAATTCATATGGCGATTTAAGAATCGAATATTAAACGAACATAAGGAAATAAAGTTATTACGATAATATCTTTTACAAGCTTTAATCAAATGGATAATAATGTTAGTTGACAATCCATTTAATCCATAATTTAATAAATCGATGCACAAATTAATCGGTGAAATAATTAATTAAATAAATTAGAATTTCAAATTATTTATTAATCGTAATTTAATATTAGTAATTTATTGTACGCGGTAGGTATCTGTGCTTTTTGTTTTGGAGGCAAAAGTGATGCTTCATATCAAAATCTGCTTTATATGAAATGGAAGAGGCCCCAAACCCTTTTTATAATAACCAAAAGGGATTAATTGCTAGGATTTTAATGTAAGGACAATATTGTTACACGTTTATCTGGTATTATGTTAGTATTTAGATTTAATAAGTGTAAATATGGATGGCAGCCATTATTCGATTTAACTAATTTTTAAAGACTTTTTTCTATTTATATATTGCAGTCAATTTTATTCGTTGATTGCTATAGATTTATCATAGAAACCAACGACAGGTAAATCGTGAGAGTACTATTTACTTCTGCCTAATCCTTCAGGAAAACAAAGCGTGATGTTGTAAATTATTGATATTTTTGTACCAAATTCAATTTAGCGTTACTTATGCACCTCGCACTGTGTTCAGTACGTCTTCAATAAAAAAAAATGTAATACGGAACCCTTGTTTTTTAAAATATTTTCACTGTTAACGTTCTCCTTTGTCGTGTCTCGTATGAAAATAATCGGCGCGGCCGCTCGCCCGCGGCACTCTCCGTCACACCTTTTATTGACTAGTGCGGCTAATTTTGTAACATTAACAGTAACTGTTTTTAATTGCTGTCTCCCGTATGAAGACATTAAACGTGCCACCTGAATTTTATCTTAACATTATCAAAGGACGTCCTGTACACGGGACGGATAGTTTTGTATCGTGCGATTGGTAAGCAGCTGATGTTTAAATGATAATCGTATGAAATCTACAATTGTACAACTGATTTTGTATAAACTGCTATTATTTTGTTATGTGTTCATAAATAAAATATAAATATAGAAGCTGCTGGATTCGGAAGGCCCAGGACGGGAAGGAGTGGCGCCGATTAGAGAGGCCTATGTTCAGCAGTGGATAACCAGTAAACGATGATGATGAAATAAAATATAAAATAAATCTATTAAATTATCTGTTCAGGTACCTGTTCTTTGTATGTATCTAGTTCATCAGCTATATTACACATGCTCTGTTGAAGCTGTCACGGGGTCAGATGCCTATGTGTGATTTACCAAGATATTTATAATTTATTTATTTTCAATAATCTTTTTATTTAATTTATAATGTAATTTAATTTGCTATTTCCAAGTTAATTGAATTGTAATGTAGTTATTTCATTACGGTTAATTCGAATTAATATTAAATGATTTAAATTGAATATAAAGACCAGAACATTCATTTTTTATGCTGATGTAGCGAGTCTGTGAATTTATGAGTATTACTGATAACATATCTAACTCTGTTATTGTAAAATTTGTATAGTTATAAATTTATGAACACCCATATACACAACGTCGTTCAGGCTGAATGGAAAGGGATCATTTTAAATATAATTATGTAACCATAAAATAATTTATTAAATTACCGAATTGAAATGAATGTTTTTCATTCCTGTGTTGCCATGTATAAGTAATGAAATGATGTCTATTTTTACTAAACATAGCATGCTAATAAAAATGAAGGGGGATAAAAATATGAGGCGATAATTAAAATACATATGTACACTACAAATTTTTGTTTCTTATAATTGAATGCATTATATAAACGAACATTGAGATATAAAAGTTAGAAGTCTCTCATGATTGATGAATTAAAAAAAAACACGGGAGACTTGTAAGGATAAAATGGCACTCGGTGCTCTCTGCATATCTCTAAGGGGCCGGTAATGGTGTCATACTAATGATAACAGTAATAGTAAATCCGTTTTAACTATTCACATAGAACGTTCTATTCAGCCAAATGCTAAATACAAAAAGAAATAAATATATCAATAAATGAAATGTCGCAAAATCCTGCCGTGAATAGGAGGTTTAATGTAAAGCTGTGACCTTTTAAACCCTTCCTCAAAACATTACAAGATAAGTAGAACAAATACGAAACCGCGACGTGGGTAGCCTGTTAATTAATTTAAGCCCAACGATTATTAATTTAAAATTGTTCTTTATTTCATTATAATACAGCGGTAATTAGAGCAGCCAGTGTTTAATGTTGTGGGTGTAGTCGATAAGGATGTATGTATGTCATTGAAGTACTCATTTTTTTCTGTAACTATTTTTGTTTGTCATATTTTTGTTTATCACAATAAAGAATGTTACTGCTACTACTGCTAAAGTTTGTGGCGTTACTACGTGTATATTGTGTAGGTATATGTATATGTTGTCTTCATATATATAATTTTTAAAAGGTTTTATTTTTGACAAAATGATTCAAACATTATTGTAAAAATTACGTTATTCGCTAATGTCATGGATTAGTAATCTTAGTATTTTCGTTAAAACAAATTCATTGGAAAAATCTTTATAAACTTCTGTACTGCCATCTGATGATTTTTCTAATGACTATTGTTATAACACGGAGGCGCCATCTATTGGCGTAAATAAACAAATTTTATTTACCGAATCAATTTACGAGAACGATTCGGTAACTGCGTCAGCATGCGTATAATTTATATGATTAGCATAGATAATGAGGTATTACAATAAAACTGAATGTATTACTTTTAATCTTAGGAACACGCCTGTAATCCACGATTGGCTAGACAGGGGAGTTTAGTGCACTATCTTACCTGTTATGTTGTTCACCCAGTGTTCCCTGATGGGGCGTAAACGTAAATGATGACACGTGGGAATATATGACACTCCTCTGCCTACCTCATCGGGGATTACAGGCATGAAGTTACGTCGTGACATAATTAGGTTAAGCCGTATCACATTGTGTTATGACAATCACTTGCATCATTAATTATTATTATTATTAATTAAATAAAACACGAGTAGATAAAGGTGGTGTGTTACAGATTCGTAACAATATTGGACATTTAATACGCTTCGGCGGTTGGGCACCCTTTGAAAATAACACCTTTATGAACTACATTCCTTTATGAACCTAGTTTACCATTATGAACTACACCTTTATGACTACATTCATTTTTAACTGCATTTTCAGCTATTGCGAAACTTGAAGACAGGTAGTAAGACATAAGATCATCATTTATGTTGTAAAGTAATTATTACACGACACCTTCGATCACCCACGTCTCTGCTTTCTGCATCAATTGCCTATTTGCACCAATAATTTGTTCAGTAACCAGTTGATGTGTTCACTAAAACTGTTTTACTCACGGTTTTCCTCCCAAAAGCTACTCTGTCCATAATATTATTCGATAATTAGACAATTTAACTTCTATTCGCAGTGAACGTGGCATGAGAAAATGTAACTGTCAATTAAATTTCAAAACTACCCCCATTTTTTCCAATGGAGAAATTATTTAGAAAAACCAGTCGCGCAGAATTTCGTTAAAGTCAATTATGTAACATAACATTACGCTTATATTTTTTCGAAGGGACAAGCTGGTTAAACCCTCCGTTATAAACCAGTTGAATCGATTATGTAATTATTTTATTATTAATGTATATTTTATTGATACTTCTCGTGTTACACGAATGTACTGTAGCGAAATATTGCTAAGACATTTGCCTGTTGCCAGTAATAAAAATAGCTGGACGTTATATTGCAATAAGATATAAAAATATCGACACAAATAAATGAAGTAATGGCTAATTTACATTTCTGACCTTTTTAACACGCTTATTTTTATCGTTTCTTATTCTAATATGTAACAGATTACTTGATAATTGCTAGCCGAGTTTTATAAAACCACACATATGTATATAGACATTATAAAAATTACTCAAACATCCTTAAAAACAAAGAAAATATCACTTTTGATAAACAAAGTTGCCCTGCCAACATAACTGACGAACTAAGCATTTATTTAATACGATAATTAATAATAATAATATTACAAGTAAAAAGAAAGTAGGTAATTTAATTTTTTTTTAATATAGAATAGGGGGCAAACGAGCAAACGGGTCACCTGATGGTAAGTGACTGCCGTCGCCCATGGACACCGGCAACCCAGGGGTCAGCAAGTGCGTTGCCAGCCTGAGTTAAGTTTTAAGAGTTCTGACATTCCCATTGTTGGTTATTTAGACGTGTTAAATAAAAAATCGTCGAATCATAGTCAGCATCCGGACATAAAATGACCGAGGATGGTCAAATCGCATTTGTATTGACGTATAAAAGTTAGAGTCGTATGATTTTTGTGAAGGAAAATGTATCGAGGTGAAAGATTTGGTAAAGTGGCGTGAGATATTGAGACCTTATTTTATACTTTTCACGACATCAGAGCTAGATTTAAGATTTCTAGAAGAGGCCACAGTGCAAGTAATGTTTCTTAAAGGGATATGGACAACGTTAATTATTATAGTTACTACTACTAACAATACCATTTTATATGGATATTAAAAATTTTAATAAAGCTGATATTTGAAAACTTGAAAGCTATGTTGTTTAATCTCATAATACTTTGTTTTTTATTTGTTTCCATCAACATCGATGTCCTTATCTTGATTCCTCTCATCCGTCTACTGTTGGTCACACCTCTCCAATAAGACTGAAACATCATATGCCGTTTAAGCCGTTTCTGAAATTAGCGTATTCAATCGCACACACAAAAAATCTAAACATTGGTTTTGGGTTCAATTGCGATAATAAAAACCTCTAACGGTCAAATTTCAAAGATATATTTATTATATATACAGATACTAATTAGTTACAGTTTTAATATTAGTAATATAAAGAATGTAGAATAGATATAGACTACAAAAAGTGTAAGGCTAGATTTCCTCACGATATTTTCTTTGACCGTGAGTACAGCGCAGCATGTGATATTTAATCTTAAAATGCACACCACTTTTTAAAAACATATGAATGTGTCAGCATTTGAACCTCGAAATGAGGCATACCACAAGAATGACCGAAACTTTATAATTAGTCCGCTGGACCATAAATATCAATTAATAAAGAATAAGCCCAGCTCACCGCAACCACAACTCTCGAACGTCTACACAAAGTCGTAACTAAGTTATAATTTATTCGGAATTCAAAGTTTTATGTAAAATTATTATTAGAAATTTTGTTCATGCCTACGTACTGTATAATATATAGGTATGACATCCGACCGGTGGGGAAGTTAGGCAGCCATATCACGAGCAAGGTCTATAGCGAAATTACCAAGAGTCCATAAACATGAACGAGTACGACGCCATCTTTCTTCGCCGGCTCCTATTATTATAATTCTTACATGAAATATAGGCGCGCCTTAACGCACCGCATATTGGTAAGGGGACGATAACCCTATTTTTATTTTTGACGAAAATTTATGTTAAAAGGACATGTTCGGCTTATATTCGGTGCGATGCGGACGGTCGCGCGGAGATATATTGGACGGTCGGAGTACTTCGCGTATTGTGTGTGTGTGTGTAGTAGCAGTATAGGCGTGTGTTTGTCTAGGAACGTATCCCTTTTTCCAACAGAAATAATAGGGTCCTTTGGGCGACATGTAATACAATAATCCGCTTTATTGAATTCCTTTATCAATCTTCACACGATTGGAGTGCATTCATGGTAAGTGATGATAAATATGTATTTTTCCTTGAATTTAAACCGTATTCGGAAATAGATTTAATTCGATCAACAATTTTATATCTGTGGAAATCGTTTGCTTTAAGTGTTTTTTTTTACAAAATGTTAATACTGGCTGACTTGTTGGCTGCGTGGTTATAGCGTGTTTAATAGGTGAGTCGAGGGTTGCATATTCAATTTCCTCATATATTGATGTGATGAGCGTGAATAGATGATGGTTATCCTTATTATAACTGTTTATTCGCACCCGTCTTTTATTACTAGAAGCATTACAGTGGGGTAAGAGCTGGAGCACATGTATAAAAAATGAACCCTTCTGGAACATTTAAAATAGGTCTTAGTTCGATAGGTATGTAGCTCCTTGTTTTGGACGTAAAATTCAGAACATACGACTGTTTTCTCTCACTCAAAATTATTTATTTGGGCTAAAGTTACGTTAAAGAATTTGTTAGAAAATTAAGTTAATGTGCCATATTTCATCGATGGTTGGAAGTAAAATAATAATGCAGTGTAGTCAGGGTGAGCGGGGTGTGTAAGTGTAAAATATCGAGGGTCCGAGGCGCAATGGGGCCATCTATCACAAGAGGCTCCGGTAAACTATTAAATCTCAATCCGGATATCGTGCGCTGATACATTGCTTTATAAGTGATATTTTTAAACAAAATAATTTTCCAACTTCCACTATAAGTCATTGTTACAAAGCCATCGACTGATATGAAAGTTCCACTTAAGGGAATTGCCCAGAACGCTTTTGCTGAACAGAATAATATTTACATACTAGCATTTCCATTTTAAGTTACATGTTAGAGTTGCTGTTATTTTATAGTTATTTTATATTATTTATTATTGTTATTGTTATTTTATATAAGTACAATATTTTGTAAAAAGAGATTAATAAAAATATTTCTCCTGTGTTGTATATATATAAAAGAACATATTGACTGCCTCCTGTATTTTAGGGTTGTAGTGTCATACTTTAGTTTATAGTTTAGTTTATACTATAGTTTATAGTTTATATAACATACTTTTATGTTGTATATAGATACGAGTATGAATGTGAGTATTTAGATTTACAACGCCTCGCTGGTCGAGTGGTTACAAGCGCGATGGCTGATTTAATTTTATATAATCCAGCGTCACAATTATCCTGCAAAATATGAATGCTGTTATTTCGGATAAAAAAAACCATGAGTTATACAGTTGCTTTAGTTCAAAATTTAATACATATTTCAGTAAACCCAATAGCTTTACCATATCATCTCTCTAAATATCTTGACGCTGTACACAGCTTTCTAAATATAACAAAAGTCACACTTTTTTCATAGTACATATTTTTTTGTTCCATTATATTGAACATACATAGGTGAATTGAATATTGTGATTTACGATGGATATTTAAAAACCAATGCTAATTATCCGACTGTAGTTTCAAAAGAGTGTGCGGAGGTGCGAGCCGCTGTTGGTGTCGGTCGTCGGGGCTCAGCCAGTTCGGCCAGCACGCCCTCCACACTCGAACGTACCACGATACACAACCCCACACCACTACATCAGTTGTCGCCAGGTATTTCATCTTATTTAATAACTCACCAGCATTACACACATATATACACTAATACATTCTTTGTATTTATGACACATCAAAATATCATGTTTAAATAGCTTCGGAGCCGAGCCCAGCGCCAGAATCATCACAACAAGAGGAAGTATGTCCGCCAACGCCCGAGGAGAGACTCAGTCCCCGGGCGGAGATGAGGCTAGCCCTGGATCGGGGGAAGGATATGCTGGCAGACCAGGAGGTGTCTTGGAGGTGGGTTCGATTCCCGGATCGGATACTAGCAGATTTTTTAGTAGGAACATCAAGTAGTGACTCGGAGTCTGCAACTGAGGTCGGTGTGTGGCAATAGACTCACTACTTATTCCAAGGCGGAACATAAACGTAAATGGAAAAACGTGGAAGTGTACTACAATCCTCTGCCTACTCCTTTGGGGATTACAGACGCGATGTTACGTTTAGATTTAGCGTGTATGTACAGTTAACCAAAATATCATTATTAATGTCCTTCGTTTCATACAGAATTCAAATACATTTTATTCAGCCACAGCATCCCGAAAATTACAGTATTTTTATAATGTTCTCTAAGGCGTGTGACTTCTACCTACTCGCTTTCGGCCAGCGTGCAAAACATGGCCTAAACTTTTCTCACTGTTAGGGCAGATCCGTGATCTACCGCAGAATGACAAACAGGATTAAAGTGAAATGAAATTTATAGATCAGTGTATATAATTTGTAGAAACTAGAAGTGTACAAATCGCGCGGCGGGAACGCGCGCCGACAAAAGACTTTTATAACGAGTTTTTCCTTCGATTTTAAAATATCATTTTATATCCAGCGACGTACTTATTTGCCTCAATTTAGTTTTTCTCTCTGTCGTCCGCTCAAATGTTGCTTTCGAGTAGATTTTGTTTTATGGAGTTGGAAATAGATTTCAGCGTTTTTATTTACTTTGTGATTTTTGCTCAGTGTGTATTTATGCTCGGCACAATTACTTGTTCACCAGCTTTCAAGTTGAATTTTAAATAATGCAGTTTAGTTCCCGTTTTAAAGGATTTATGTGTAATAAAAAGGAACAAATATTCGTCTATTTTGCTTTACTTAAATTAAAAAATAAAACAATACGGCCTGTTTTTGTGAAATTATTAAAACTGGACAAAGACTGTTTAAACTCATAGGACTCATACCCTTAAAATAAAGTTAGGTAATTTCCTACGACGTCGCTGTACAATTATCTATATTAAAGAAGAACGTTAAAATGTATGACTACTGAAAAATAAAATAAAGCTATTACTAACAATCATATAACCCATTAACAATTTACCATCTGCCACCTCCAAGCAAGTCAGCTTTTAAAAAAATATAATAATAACGGCAATAATATCGTGCTACACAAAACCATTAAATCCCAAAGTACCCAAACTCTGTTATGGTAACCAAACAGCTGATAAGCTACATCATACATATACATCTGCAAATACACACTTATGTAGATAACTTTACACCCAGACACAACAAACACTCGTGCTCGTCACGCAAATATTTGTTCGGGATGAGAATCGAACCGCTAGACTAGACCAACTAGCCGGGCAAAATTGTGAATTGTATATTTTATAGATTTCACTTAAAAAATCTTCGACTTTCGATTTACATCAGATCGTTGCACTGGGAACAATACCAACCTCCTCTACTGGAGGGTGGTATTGTTCCCAGTGGTGGTGGTCCCAGTTCCAGACCTCTCCAAACTGACGACAAAGCTTGTAAATATAAATATATCCCATTACATTGGTAAAACAACCTTCTATTTTTGAGTGTGGAAATAACTTGAAGCTACCACGATACATTATAGCTAGAAATTAAAATCAAACGTACATCTCTCCACGTGAGCTATTCCAGCTCGCCAAAGACATCTGATGATGGGATAAGGACCAGGAAAGGGACAGTTGCCAACGATTCGACGAAGAATTCAAAATGTCTCTTTTATAGGTATAAAGGACTGTAAACATGTAGGTATGTATTATGAATTTAGTAAATAATTATATGCACTCAGTAATAAGAATATTAGATAAAAATACGCAAGGCCCGAAACTGGTGCACCGTCATGCTGATGCGAAGTGTCGGATTACTGTCACAATGGCCGCTCTCGGAAGCCAGCGCCGACAATGTGCTGAATCTTTTCCTACTAAACGAACGAAATCAACCTTCTTACAAGGCTGTATTTATAATTCTTTATCATTTCTTGCTTGTAAAATGTCAAATATTAATCAGGTAAAAACTGCTACCGGAAAAGGTGTGATCAAACTTACCCGTGTATATGTTAGTTTCCTTTTAATATTTTCTCTTGGTATTTAATAATTACATTCTCGTGTAAAAAAATGTCCTTAATATATTGAGAAAAAAATTAATTGATAATTATTGTCAATTAGTTAATATATACTTATCAACTAATTAAACGATTGTGATTAGGGCGATTTATGTAAAAATAATATGAAATTGTATCGTTCGAATTGTTATGTGTTTAACATGCCCCACAGTCAGCTCTGCCACTCTGGATTAAAGGATATAAACCGTCTGTATGTATATAGATACACGTCATGCACAATATTCAGTACGCAGCAGCCAGGAGCAGGGCAGCACACACCGCTAAGACGTGTCAGTTCGCCGTCAGATCTACGGATAAGGGCGACAGAGAGAAATGGAGGCGCCTGGCCGGGTTTGCGATAAATAAAGGGAAAAAACGGACATGAAGATAGCCCAGTATGTCACGCGGATTACGCCCGCCGGCCCGTATTTGAATAAGAATTGCCAATAAGGAGGGAGAAGCTTAAACGATGCTCCCGAAACGTCCTGTCCGCCTGCTATCGATCCGCGACCGCTGAGGTTGATGTAACGATTTAAGTACCCGGAGTTGTTTATTTGATCGGATTTCTATTCCTTTAGAAAAGAGGGTGAAGATAGGACCACGACCGGAAAACATCTCTGATTTTTTTCTTCCCAAAGGCTTCCATTCCCTCTTTGGAATCAAATCGAGAAAAAATTCTGCGGTTGTCCCAGCAAAGAGGATTTATACGCAACACGCAATAAACGCTTTACATAATTTAATTCGCCCCATGTACATTACAAACCTTTATCGAATTGTTACCGGAATTTGCTACACAATGAACTTTGCCTTTTATTTGAAGCCCTTTATTTGAAATTTACAGTTTAATCCTGGAACATAAACCCAACAAAAGCACTGGCATTAGGTACTATACTTCTCTGTTACTTCTGCAAATATTAAATTGGAACAGAACGAACACAGAACTAGACGTGGAACACCAGGTCGGATTTTTAAGACCTTAAAATGATATTTAAGGGTGCGCACAGGGGAATCCATTATCGGGATGATTTAATTACATTTAGGCCTTAGGCAGATTTTTGAATATGTTGAAACAAACCAAAATAAGCAAGGAGACTACATTTTATAGCAAGTATTGACTAGAAACACATGTAGATTGTCACATAAAAATAAATAAATATAAAAATAATGGCTTACAATAATTATAAACGGTCGCTAAAGATTCCAGTGTCATGTTTACTTCGATACCAACGCGTGAACAAGTATGTGAATAATAACATGGGGAACAAGTAACTGAGGTTCAAGTTGAAAGAAGTCATTTAGATTTTTGTGCGATCGAACAACCTGCCTAGTAGACTATCGTATATGGGTCGCCTATCGCGATAGTTACATTAGTAGTCTGCTCGAACCCTTAGGGATGAGGTTATCCTCCGAGCGGCGATAAATTAACGCAAATATTCGAACACGGCGGGATTTAATTAATCGTACAACTCCGTGGAACGCAGAAAAAGTACCCTGTGTCCCAAACCGAACAATATATAGGCAAAGAAGTTAATTTGTGTTTACTTGTAAATGTTTAGATGTACAGTGAGTTCCACATGTGAAGCTTCTAATTTATAATTTCATAATTAGTATTCAATTGGCGAGAAGCTTTGACTGAAAAATAACCATTATTTATATTTATACTTTGGTTAATATATATTCTTATAGCACTTACAGGGGAAAAAAAAGTCTTGCCAACAAAATAAAGACATTAAAAGAAATGACTTCTGTAGTATCTAACCTAAACTGAAAGCCAGAGGGGAGCACGGGCTTAACAAATGGCCCATTTCAATTCGTCGGAACATTTAAGCGAAACAAATAATCTCGCAAAAAAACTTCGACACAACACCGCTCCACCTGCGAGGCGTCTTGAAATATGAACAACATTTATAAATAAAACAGTTGCTAATAGCCGATCGTTTCTCTTCATTTGCCGTAACTTATCGTCCCCGGGACCGCAGCAGGTGCTCGCGGGGGACTTATTCAATTTCGTCACTTCGATTCTAACTGTTTTTATTCGACAACTTTGGCCACACTTTGTAAAAATTAACGCACCACGGTACAAAAACGCACGTAATCAAAGATCTGCAACTGCACATCTTTTTGTATCACACCGCTGGACACGAGCGTGTTTCGGCTATTGCATGTGAGCTCATGAAAAAGGAATCATGAACCGGTCCCACACTAATCGTGGTATCACAAAAACTACATCACTGATCCGAGCTGCAGCTTACCCAGCCGATGTTTTTCATTATATGTAACCGCTGAGGGTGTTACAGAAGAGCCTGAAGGACAGACAAGTTTTGACAACCATCATTTACGAAAAAGCGCGCAAATGTTGTGAGTGAAGCGAGCTTCCTATATAAGAAACTCCACTCACTTGATTCGCGAAAATTGACATCTAGGGTATAAATATACTATATAAACAAACATCTTAGAAGGATAGGTACGATGATGCCACGGTCTACAACATTTTAACAGTTAACTTTCATTATTATAAATCGTCTGAATCAGACGCATAGCTCTTTAACGATAACGGTGAGTGTAAACATGCCTTTAAAGATTCAAGACTCATAAATGTTTATACGATCAAAATGTATTTCCATAAATTAATAACATGATTAAATATTTACATTGTAAGTGAAACAACAGCAAACTTTTTGCATACACCAATCGAAAATTACAAAATAAGACTTTTATATTGTATCTAATATAATAATGTTGTTTATCTTTTAAATATAACTCCAGCACAAACTATTAACGAAACAGAACGCGCAGTACAAGCCGAAGCTAACTTTATTAACAAAGTACAAACATCAAGGATTCACAATAAGTAGGCAAAGAAAACAACTTTTGTTTGTTTTACTTCAATTTTCTCGCGATAATGTAATACACATGTACCGCACGCAGCGATACTGAAACTTCATAAAGCGACTGTTATTCATAAGGCAACTGTTAATAGCGGATCGTTACTCTTCATTTAGCGCGAGCGACGGCGCTGCAACTCCGGCAGGTGTTCCCGAGGGACTTATTCAATTTCGTCACTAAGTTGGAAAGAATCGAACACTCCGATTCTTTCCAACTTCTCCGGAGGAAGTTTCCATTGCTTCCACGAAGTCGTCCTATTCGGCGCTCGTTCCAACTCGGCGAAAAGTTACTTTTTATTTACGAATCCAAAATCAGACTAACTTTTAGACATATCTAAGTACACATACATGACATATATTTTTCTTTAGAGATAGTTTGCTTACCATTCTTAACATACTATTGACAGTACATCGTTTTCCACTTTCACAATGTGGTAATATTATGAAACTAGACTACTGGCATTTCATAAAACGCTTGTTAATTTGAGTTATGTACGTATTATAATTCCGTTGTAAACATAGCCCACTATGATACTCCAATCCGGGAAAGTGGGTAATGTTTCAATGTTTAATCGTAACTATTTGAATATAATTTAAGTCGCAGTTAATTGTACTCTTGTGTTCAAATATGAAAACCAGAAGTATTATTGCTGTGTGTTCAAAACACTAATAGGTATCTCACGAACGGTATGAAGTTATACAACATACGATTACTTTACACATTTATTGCTTACGAGGCACTAACGCAAGTAGAGAAATCTTTATATAAATTGCAGAATTTGCGCTCCCAAAAAAACGATTACGTTAGGTCGGTACACTCTAAGAATGTCTTGCACAAGTATGTAAAAGATAACTAAACTATAAAGTATTTTTGATTAGTCATATGTACGTTTGTTACAATGTGATAATTTCTGTTACAAAATTGTTAATTATATACATATGTTGTGGAATAATATCACGTGCGTTATTGATCTAGTTATAGTGATGCACGTATATTCGAAAGTATGCATTGATTTTGTACGCGGAACTAATCGGGGGCGTAGCTCAGATGGTAGAGCGCTCGCTTAGCATGCGAGAGGTACCGGGATCGATACCCGGCGCCTCCAATATTTTATGTGCCCGTAGATTTTTATTTGCGTAGATTCCAATTAGGATCATAAATCAAAAAGAGAAAATTATTTTCCTCTCTAGATGCATAGCGTAAATAAATATAATTCGTACATAGAACTTCGCTAGTAGGCAGCACGCACCAAGTGCCAAATATAGGTACATATATTATATGATCCATCTAGATCTAACACACTTCTTTAAAATTTATTGCATTCTAATTATAAACGCTTACACTAACTGGTATTCGTTCGTATTCTAGTTTGAACAATTCGACCTGTTCGTTAAACAAAGTAAGGATATGTGTTTTATATAAGGTTACCTTACTTACGTTGCTTCTTATGGCTCAAAACTAGGAGCCGTTAGCATTAAAATAAATGTACAATTATTGTGAGAAGCAGAGCGCGGGAATTCAACTATTTTTTTTTTATTTTATATTATTTTCTGTCGACCTTACTGGCCTTCGCCATTTCACCGGGCCGCCTGCGTGCCGGCAAAATGATCTTGTTTGCGATGTTATGCAATATTACGCTTTAGCCTCGAGCGATGTAAACAGTCTCATTGTCAGTGTAAATGTATACAGAAATTCGATCAGCTCTACAACTGGGGGCGTAGCTCAGATGGTAGAGCGCTCGCTTAGCATGCGAGAGGTACCGGGATCGATACCCGGCGCCTCCAAATTGTTTTTATTATAAAGTGGAATATTATAAGCTCCATTTTACCACAACCAAAATATTATAATTTCTTTTTCAATTGCGACAAATTTAACACCATAATGTACACCGTGTATACTACTGTATTGGCAATTTTATTTATTTTAATTTTACTTTTTCCAATCTGATTGAGGCATACGAGAGATATATGCACGTTCTGCTACAAATGCAACAGCGGCGTTATACAATTTCAAGCGCAGCGAACTCACGTCAGTAACGAACTAACGGATCGGATACGTTGCGCTGAATGAAGTGGATATCGTAGTGCAGTTTCACGTACCAATTAGTAAACAATACGTTTAACGAGCGCCACATGATCCCGATCTTTGGTTTACTTTTGGGATGAATTGGACCAATTAAATACATGTCGTTATATAAAACACGTACGTGTATATACGTGGTTTTTTCATCAAGTGATTGATAATAATTACTTGGTAGAGTTTGAATGGATTGGTGTAGTATACGAATAAGATTAAAAATTTATTAACGCGCAGTATTACGATAGGACTGTATTTAAGAAAAAAATAGAAATGTAGCTAGCGGAGCTCGGTGGCCGTTCATATTGTTTCTGCCGAAAAGGAGTCGAGCGGAGTTGGAAATTTTCTCCATTCTCTTCCTATTTATTGTGTCTCCCTAAACATTAGCCATGCTTCTAACTCTTTACCTATAAGTGTAGACAAAGACAAAAAGAAACATGAGTTGTAGATTTAAAGTATTCTTAAGAATCGTAAATGTCTATTTGCGGTTCATAATGGTGAAAATCTAAAAAGTCAGAATATACGTCAAAAATATAGAAAAGAATCTGCTACAGTTTAAAGATTAATTTATCTAAGTTTGAGATAAACAGCGGGCTCTTGAATGTTAAGTACTGTTTTATTTTCTAAGGTTATTTTACCAGTTAAACATTCCATTGTAGCTAATATATTACTTACCGAGCCCTTTCGGCCAGGGAAGCTGAAGAAGACGTCTGGGCCGTTCCTGTGCGGCATCTGGCGCAGCACGTTCAGGAGCTTCGCCGAGTGACGTGGCTGCGGAAGAAACAAATATCATTGAACATATGGATAACAAACAACAAAAAGAGTTCGGTCCAACGAGGAAACCGAAATGGTAACCATTATGTCGTGTTGTCATTTATTTCACGGCAAGAATGAATATACAAAGCCTTCTCAAAAATTTCAAGTTTAGATTTGAGATATTGTTCCAAAAAATAATTCTGTCCAAAGTCACTTAATAATGAGTAATAGTCTCAGTCATATTTTGAAGACCGTGAATCTTTGATTTCATTTTTTAGTAATGACAGCGCTGCTGTGGCCCCAATTTTGTCGTCTTTGACTTTGAGGAGACAGGAGATAGACCGGCTTAGAATATAAGATGTAATAGGTAAGATAATAGGACGTACTCCTGCAAGCATTTTATACACACCTATTGATACTTCCTCGTTTGGGCTTATCTGAATTTCTATGAACTGTTAGGTATTAGGAGTCAATTTCTTAGTTTTAAAACATTTATTATTATTATCATATCATCACGCCATGTTCCTTAGGAGGCATCTATTAATTACGTAAGGCATTCAAGGGGGAGGGGGTCAAGTGGAATCTCATCTAATTTAACTTTCGGAAGAGGGGAAATCTCGGCAAATATCACGTAATTGTTTTTGCTAGGAACGGAGTAAAATTGCAAAAAAATAGTACACATTTTATTAATTAAAAGATTTACTAAAATATGGCCAAATCAAACTAGACTGAAGTCCTTAGACTGAATTAGACTGATTATAATATTATTTTACGTATGTAAGTAATAACGATTTAAATAGGCAGTAGGCAGAGAGCACTGAACGCCATATATCTCGGTCCTTAAAGAATCTGATATGAGATAGTGGATGGAATTGAATGTGAGCTGTCATCGAATCAATTCGGTTCAATTGGTTTTAACGGCTCACGTCCATTCCGGGAGTGAACGGCTTTATTGCGACCCATCGTGCAGACAACTACGCCGAGAGTCCCCTCGGAGAACCCTTGTGTTAAGCGACCATTATACTGCTAGTAGGCGAATCGATAAACGAAAATAATGATAGGAAATTGGTCTCTTAAGAGGATTTCCTATTACGCCACCGGACAGCCCGGGTTTTGGAGAATGGAGCCAAAAATCACGGGAAATAACCGCAATTTATCGGTTTTTCCGGAACATTTCTACGTCACGATAACTACTCAGTAGCTATTCATTGTATATTAATCATACAACGTCAATTAGTCCGCGTGTGTGGCGGGAGCCGTCCATGAAAGCCGAATGTACAAAGGTTCGTAACGAGCAATTCCGTTTATTATTGGCGATTTCTGAATAGATGGTCTGATTATATGGAAGCTTATGACTACTTTAAGTCGTGTAGCGCTGAATATCTCTTAGAGCTTAGTTTACTGAAACACATTTGGCACAATACGAGTGCTTATATTTTATTCAACTTTCTCTGAATAACTAAATGAAAGACAAAACTCATTAATTGTTTCAGCTAAGCAATTAGGCTTATTAAAGCCGCATCCATGTATGAAATTGAGCGCCGTTTGCGTACGAAGAAACTGGGGAGATAAGTGCTAAGCAATTGAGGACGAGGGGGTGAGTAATTGGGAACTGATGATATTAAGTGGCCATTTACAGATTACATACAAAAAGATAAAATAATGCTAAATGACTACGTAAATATAATTATAATAATCGACCCATTATGAATTCACTGTTGGAATATGAGTCTCCTCTCATATTGAGAGAGCTAAGGCCATGGTCTGCCACGCTGGCCAAGTACGGGTTGGCAGAGTTCACACGCCTTAAATTTTTTTTTTTTACAAATTCTAAAGTGTGTAGGTTTCCTCACGATGTCTTCCTTCACTGTTAGCAAGTGATATTTAAATTTAAAACGCACTTTTGTAAAGAGGTGCGCGCCATGGATTTGAATCCAGTACCACGGAGTGAGGTACTGAATTCTTACCCACTAGGCTATCACTACTAAAATATGTATATAAAAATATAAATGCATAAATGTACGTAGGTACACATACACTCACAAATGAAATGGAACACGAGAGTATTTCCGGGGGGAAAAATAGCCCTAGTAAATAATCGAGGCTTTCAATGCAAGCGAGTGTGTGTTATGTAGGTAACCGTTGAGAGTAGGTAATAAATTAAATGAAGCACGTACATAGATCCGCAATCTAGATACGTGATGAATGAGTATTTTAATTAGTGTAAGTATAGCCAACGAACGCAGCGAGAGAGGAGCACAAATTCCACAGCCACAATAGCGGGCCGAGCGACCAGGGCCGCATGAGCTGGAGGTGGCTCGCGGGAACGCGGCCGAGTACAGACGGCCGCAAGCAAACGTTCAATTACCCCCGCCGCGAGTGCATCTCAAATTTGCATTGTAGCGTCGCTTCGTACGGCGGACGGTGATTAGCGGGCGGAAACGGCCTGCTTACTTTGCGTTTATGTTTGCCCGGCAGTCCGACTAAATTTGCTCAGCGCGAGGTCATATTTTCTTTTTTTTTGACTTATTCATCTTTTGTTCGCTTTTAAAAAAGTACCTAAAAGTACTAACTAGCCAAATCTTGTTTGAAAGTTACTAACATTAAAGTGAAATATATTGTTCGTAATTGAACCAGCCGCTTTGTTTTTTTTACGTCAAAGAGACGAATATACAGAGTTGCGTTCATTGGCAATTACGTGAGAATAATAAATGACAGCACACGAAAGCAAATAAAACACGAAATATAAATATAAAAACAAACAAGGTACCGTCTGCTTTTTGTCACAAAACATATAAGTTTCGGTATCTAACAGTAGTTTCTAGGTCAGTGATATAGCTAGGAGCCGTATTTTTGCCTAATGAGTCCCTTTGTATTTTTGTGCCTTTATCATATTTGAATAAAGCTATAACAATATCTCACCCATTTGCCATTGACAGCCTTCATAGCGCTGAACAGCTGTTTCAGTTCCTTGACGGTGACGCTGTAGCTGGCCAGAACGCCGAGCATTTCTATCAAGAGATCTGTAACAAAAAATACATGACATAAATCTTAGTGGTAATAGTATAAAATATCATACGAATTATGTACGCGAATAAGACAAATCGACGATCAATGACGATCACGGCAATAGCGTCGTGGATTATATTTCAGCCTCCCACTTCAGACCGCTGGGGTTCAAATCCTAGAACGCATTGCTCAATACAAAATAACCTGCGTTTTTAAGATTCGTAGCCGTTAGCGTTCTAATAGTAAAGTGAAATATGCCAATGTACAATTAGATTAGACAATAGTGTTTACAGTGACGGACATGATTCCTGAACATACACATAATTAAATTATATACTGTCCTTAAGGCATTTGTGTTTTTCGGAACATTTTAATTTTGTCGCGTATTGGCAACAGTTAGTCCTTTCAATGTGCAATTTACATGAAAAAGGACCTCGAATAGATTCAAATGCAATCAGAGTATTCTGAAAAACATAGATCAGTTTGATAGAGTATGATTTAATCAAGCAGACAATGATTGTGAACAATTTTATATTGATTCTGGTCCATATTAGGTCTCATATATGGGTTACACCAACAATCTGTCCTTACACGAGAGTAGAGCAGAATACATGTGACGCTATTTCAAACACCAAGAGCTCCGAGAGCAACTCGAATCATCGATTGTCGGGATCTTTCCGATCGGCTTGATCCCTTGGCGTTGCGTAGAGATGTGGCTTCACTCTG
>DWMG01000090.1:0-26516 GCA_018244855.1 Elbella merops
TATCAGCACAATGATAATTTTTACCCATAGAAATTATAATTCCATTAGATATACATTTGTTATTATATATATTTGATGTATATTGAAGACCATGATCTGAATGAATTATTATTCAATTAAGATCTTTTTTTTATTTATTTAATTTTATTAATTTAATTGCAGCATCTAAATTGTTAATAACAATTTTATTGTCATTATATTTTGATCACTGTAAATCAACAATTTCTTTTTTATATTCATCAATTATTGTTGATTGATAATGTTTTTTGTCATTTCAAATTAAATAAGTTACATCAGTAAATAAAACTTTAAATTTTTCTTTAATAGGCGTCCTGCGCGATGAAACGGCAAAAAACAACTCTTGTGAGATTGTTTTTTTATTTTTTATATTAAAAAACATAAATTTATTTGCATTATTCATCGGATAGTATCTTTAAATTTAGAACTTTTATCATAAAAACAGATTAAATTCTGTTTTCCCCACACAAAATAAACGATATTTTTTATAAATCCTTTCAATAAAGGTATTATCTATGGGGTAAAAAACGTTTAGTGATATCTTATTTAGATAAATATTTATTAAAATAATATATCACCAAACGTTTTTTACCCCATCCTTTTCAACATAGTTCTTTTAAAGACAATTTTAACCCGCCCCCCTAAATAGTAAGATTTATAAATTTTTTTATTGTGGAACACTAACCCTTTAACCATTGCAAGCTAAAGATTTATCCCCAAACAACGATAACTCTTTTATATTGCCCAAAATAATTGCCTCCATTATGTCGTAGCGTTACGGATGCCACCAAATTATTTATCCTCGCTTGCGTGGTTTTGCGACATTCCAAGTGGGAGATTTTTATTCGGTTGGTTTGGTTGTTGTTTTTTTAAACTAAGCAAGGTTAACGGCAATTTTAACCTAATTAAAAAAGATAGAATTTTATATCTATCTTTTTCTTATTTTTTGGAAATTTTATACCAAACGTTTATTTTGCGCTCCCCAAAATTACTTAAAGTTTAAAAAAATTTTGCCACGCTTTTCAAAATACTTGGGAAAAATTATAATCGTTAAGCGAAAAATTTTATAAAGGTTCCCGAATTTGTTTGAAAGAACCTCAAATTTTTTTTAATTTTTGAATAATTTTATCACAAAAATTTAAGAAAATCAACCGCTCACTCAAAAAACAATATTAGTTATAATCCCACTTTAAAATGATATGGATAAGAACAGTAAAACAAAGCATCATAATGGTCATGATAAATTTTACTCTATCGGGTGTGTTTGTTTTGATATCACTAAATATTAGTTCAATAATGCATTTATCTAAAAATGGAAAGTTATCTAATATGCCATATATTTTGCTTTGCACAAACATTTTTCTTATTCATGTTATACGATTAATTATACCCGCTTCTTTATTAAATGAAGTTTGATGTTTTTTTGGATTTAAACATTTTAATTTTATAACCCAAATAAGGATAAATATCTTCTTGCAATTTTTGCATAAAGTCGCGGGCATTAATATCATAATGAAATGCAGCATATTAAAAACCATCAAATTTATCAAATGTATTGATTATTCATTGTCCGCAATGTTCAATTATTTCATTTAAATTTATTGCATTTTTTGGGGTAACAACATTTTATTCAATTAAATATTTATCATATTCATTGTTTTCATTAATTTTATAGTCACTAAATAAAAATACAGTGTGGCCTTCACCACCACTAGCATAATCAACACCAACTGAATAACTGTAAAATTGATGCTGTTTTGTATTATAATTATAAAAATTTTGTAAGTTATAATATTTAGTATATTTACTAATTTCGTAAAACATAAATACTAGGATCATTATCATTATATTCAAAACCACAATATTCAAGTTTAAATAAATCGGGTCGCACTTCTTTATTTTGCTAAAACAAGTTTTTTGGTAATATCAGGTATTTTATTTCAAACACCCCCCATAGTTAATCGTAAATTAAAAACACCCAAACTATTAAATTCTTTTTTATTTTCTGAATATACTTGATTGCGTTCTTTTAAAATATTTTTAATTCTTTCTTTTAAAGGTAAAAATGACGTTATAAATTTTTCATAAAAGACGCGGTATTTATTAAAAGGATTAAAAGTAAATTGATTAGAATATGTTTTATGAAAATATGTTGTTACAGCTATGTATTGTTTTGTTATATTATATCTATTGATCTCTTGAAATTTTCAAGATAATTCTTTTATAGGAATAGGATTATATAAATTATATTGTTCATTATCATTTTCATCCGCGTATTTTTCGCAAGACACCTTTAAACTTTTAGAACGAAACATTGAAACTCTTAAATTATTATATCTTTTATCTAGTTTTTTATTAGTTAATATTTCTTTTTATTAGGCATGTATCATTTCATCTGTTCATGCAGATAAAATCCCGGTTCCTTTACCAACTTTTAAAATAATTTTATTACAGTTATCATAACCCGCAAAAGCAATACGAACACCACTGGAAAAAACAATTTATCCAACTTTTTTAACATTTTTAGGTCAAACAATACCATTTTCATTGTAAGGCCCTATATCAATCCCATATTTATAAAGATAGTTGCAGACATTAATTGTATCGCCAAATGTAGTATCTTCGCGGGTGTTGGCATATCTTAGTAAAATGTTAGATGAAACATCGGTAAAATACGGGCAAAAAATAATTTTTCTGATAAATGGTTTCATTTTTTATTAGTACCTCTTACAGCCGAAACAAACTTAAAAAAACAACTAGTTGTAAAATATCGGGCACAACTGTCGCCAACAAAATCTTTAAATACTTCTAAATCAAAACCAAAATTATAGCCACTAAAATTTAAATCATATTTTTTATTTAAATGTTCATAACTAGTATTTTTTTTGTTGTTAACTTTAATAAATTATTGCATATTTATTAACCACTTTATTTTATATATAATATATTATAAGAAAAATGAATGGAATTTGTATAAAAATGAAAAAGTTTAAACATTTAATATTTGATAAACGAGATTTGTTTAAGGTTTTATTGTTATCTGATGCTTGTAAAAAGAAAAATGGTACGATTAATTTATCTGAAATACCAAGACAAACCGGTCGCTAAATTAATACTATTAAAAGAGAAATTAAGTGGTTTAAAAATATACAAGATTATAATCCGTATGAAGCACAAAAAATTATAAGAAAAAACGTAAAAAATGTATTAAAAAACTACTTACATTTACAGAAGATAAGTTATATTTTTTTAAAATAAGATTTAATAAATACCATTATACACCCGAACAATTGATTTATCGTTATTTCTTGGAGTTTGGTGTTAAATTTCCTGCTTGTATTAAAACATTGTATAAATTAATTCGCTTAGGTGAATTCGGATTAAAAAAAGAAAATTTACCGCATCGTGGTAAAAAATATAAAACAAAAGGAAAACCCGATAATCGCGGTTAATTAACTAACTTTAAATCAATTTGAAATATTGAAAATAAAGTTTCTAATGTTTGTTGATTTGAAATATATACCGTAGTCGGAAAAGAACATCAATCTAGTAATTTAGTTTTAGTAGAATAATCAAGTAAAAATTATTTTGTAATGAAATTAAAAAATAATACTGCTAATGAAGTTTTAGAAAAATGGCGTCCTGTGCTATGAACCGGCAAAAACAATCTAACAATAGTTGTTTTTTTGCCGGTTAATAGCACAGGACGCCATAAGAGTCTATTTTTGTGATGCCGGCAAACCTAATCAGAAAGTATTAGTAGAAAGAATAAATAGAGATATAAGGCGATGATTAGGTCAAAATGAGCCATTAATTAATATTCGTAGTAGATTAAAATTTATTTTAGATACATTAAATACTATAATTAGACTTTGTTTGGGAAATTTTACATCAAGACAATATTTTAAAAAAATTTTTTCAAATTAAATTAATGTTTTTATATTTGTTTTTATATTTTTAATAAAATCTATTTTTTTGTTATGTTTAATTTTATAATTTTGAAAATAAATATTAAAAATAATATTTTTATTTTGTTATTTTTTTGTAATTATTGATTTTTATTTTTACTTTGTTATAATTTTATTAACTTTTTATAGTTTAGTTTTACAGTATAAATTTTAATAATTACTCAAATTCCAAATGTAATTAAAATAATTCACGCATCACCCAAAAAGATCATTAATTGCGGTAACACAGCATAAACAGCATCTTTAAATTTTATTTGCTTGTCATAAACCACTTCAAATAGAATCCATTCCACCTGAAATAGCGGGAGTATCTGCAGATATAAAATTAACAGCTGTTGTTAAATACATACCCGACATTATTCTTTATCCTCATTATTTTTAATTTCTTTTTTATCTTTTTTCTTTCCTTGAATTTGACGAATTTTTTGATAAATCGATAAACCAATTCAAGGAAGAATTCCTAAAATAATAAAAATACTAAATATTTATGTTAATAATACTAGCATAACTTAATTCCCCCTATAAATTTATCTTGCGCGGTACGCTAAAAATAAACAATATTGAATAAATTACCGCCAATAAATTACGCGGATAATTTATTCATTTTCTTTTAAATTATTAGTTACTATTTTATTAACGGTATTAATAACATTATCTTTTCCACACTCAGTTACTAAAAATCGCAAAATAAAATAATGTTTTCTTTCCATTAAAAAATCAACTCCTTTCTGAGTTGATTTGTTGTACTTCATATTACAGTTTACAAATTTTATAAAATAAAAAAAATAAAATAGTTACTTAAATTTATTTTTTTTTACATAAAATAATATCTTATAACAAAAATTATAGTTAAAATGCAACAATTTTCCGGTTTTCGGTATATAATAAAAATAGTTTTAGTAAAAAGAGAGGTGAGGATTTTTTATTATGTCAAAAAAACTGCACGGGATAGGTGCTAGCAATGGAATTGCAATTGCCAAAGTTTTTAAATTAGAAGAACCAAAATATGAAATTTCGAATAATACGGTTTCTGATTCGGCAAAAGAAATTAAAATACTAGAAGCAGCAATGCAAAAGGTAAGCACAGATATTGAAAAACTACAAGAGATTGCTTTAGACAAATTAGGGGCGGAAAAAGCGGCAATTTTTGAAGCACATAAGGAAATTTTGCGTGATCCAGCAATGATTGATGAAGCAAAAAATATCGTTAAGAGTAATAACAATAATCCGGCATATGCAATTCATACTGTCGCCCAAAAGTTTATTACAATGTTTGCAAGTATGGATGATCCATATTTTAAGGAGCGTGCATCCGATATTAAAGATGTAACTGATCGTTTAATTAAGTATATTTTAAATGTTCCGATTTTAGATTTAGCAACTATTAATGAAGAAGTTATTATTATTGCTGAAGACTTAACACCTTCACAAACGGCACAGTTGAATCCTAAATTTGTGAAAGGATTTAGTTGTGATATGGGGGGGCGCACTAGTCATGCTGCAATTATGGCCCGTAGTTTAGAAATTCCAGCCGTCTTAGGATTAAAAGATATTACAAAACAAGCAAATCATCATGAAATAGTTATGATTAATGGAACAACAGGAGAAGTTATCTTAAATCCAACATCGACGGAGATTAAAGCTTGGACAACAGAAAAAGAAAAATTTTTACAATTGCAGCAAGAACTGTTGGCATTTAAAGATAAACAAACAGTTTCAAAAGATGGGTATAAAAAATTTGTTTTAGAAGGAAATATTGGGTCACCAAAAGATGTTCAAAGTGTTTTGGATAATGGTGGGCAAGGAATTGGATTATTTAGAAGTGAGTTCTTATATATGGATAATGACCATTTCCCAACTGAAGATGAGCAATATGAAGCTTATAAAGGTGTTTTAGAAAGAATGCGAGGGCGCCAAGTGATTATTCGAACATTAGATATTGGTGGTGATAAAAAATTATCATATTTTAAATTTCCAGAAGAAATGAACCCGTTTTTAGGATATCGTGCAATTCGCTTTTGTTTAGATAAAACAGATGTTTTTCGAACACAATTACGTGCTTTATTACGCGCCAGTGTGCATGGGAAAGTTGGCATTATGTTTCCGATGATTGCGACGGTTG
Organism: Elbella merops; assembly: GCA_018244855.1. Classification (NCBI taxonomy): domain Eukaryota; kingdom Metazoa; phylum Arthropoda; class Insecta; order Lepidoptera; family Hesperiidae; genus Elbella; species Elbella merops. Next base: position 6,109 of record DWMG01000090.1, read on the forward strand.
ATGAATTTAAAACTGCAAAAAAAATTACCTTAGAAGAAAAAGCAATTTTAATTAAAGAAGAACATAAAGTTGCAGATAATATTGAAATTGGAATGATGATGGAAATTCCGGCAGCAGCAATTTTGGCTGATAAGTTTGCAAAACATGCTGATTTCTTTTCGATTGGAACTAATGATTTAATTCAATATACAATGGCGGCTGATCGAATGAGCCAATTTGTTGCATATTTATACCAACCATATAACCCATCTGTTTTACGTTTAATTAAAACAATTATTGATGGCGCCCATAAAGAAGGAAAATGGGTTGGAATGTGTGGCGAAATGGCTGGAGAGGAACAAACAATTCCGCTTTTAATGGGAATGAAGTTAGATTACTTTTCAATGTCTGCCACAAGCATTTTAAATGCGCGTCGTATTATTATGAAATTAGAAGTTTCGGCAATGGAACAATTAGTAACAGAAGCATTAGAATGTCAAACGGGTGATGAAGTTTTAGCTTTAGTTGAAAAAAGAACAAAAAATGCTTTAGAAGCCTAAAATTTTGATAAAATAACATTATATAGTGTTATTTTTTATTAAAATAGGTGGTTTAATTAAGTATCATAATTCACGAATCACATTACAAAAATAATTAAAAAATAAAAAATATGATATTATGTAAATATTAAAAAATAGAAAATTTAAGTTAAAATATTTAACTTCCTGCAAGAGTTTTTTATGAATGTAAACACAGTTAATAAATTTTATTTGAAAAATAATTTTTATGATAATTTTGTAAAAAATACTTTATTACCTTATGAATTAATTAAAAATAATGAAAGAAATAAAACTGGTATTAAAGGTGCTGGTAAAAATGAAATTAAATTAAGACATAACACAATTAGAAAAAAACAAGATTAATTCAAAAAGAAATCCATAATTTTACAAATGTAGAAACATCTTTTCTTGCATTAAATTAACATATAAAGAAAACATACAAGATGTTAAAAAAGAAAAATTACATCTACAAAGATTTTTAAAAAAATTATTATATTGATGAAATATTACGTTACTAGCAAAATAAAAAAATGTGTTATGGGGAATTAAAATATTTTTATGTTTATGGATATCAATAACGGGGTGCAGTACATTTTCGTATTTGTATCTACACAGCGCCTTAAATAAACAAAAAATCTCTTTGTTGATTAATATTTTGATATTTAATAAGAATATTTATAATTTAATTTAATTATTTAATTCGCCACCGCCCAACACCGGAGCAAGGTGGGCGGCGATACATACTAAAATTTTATATTTAAACATAATTATCCCCCAACGGAAGTAAAACAAATTTACCCAGTTATTAATTACGCCCCACCCATCCCTACGCAACTTTATATAAATAAAATAACCTTTTGGAGTTCTGACCTTCTTGTTTTTTTAGTGTCCGATATTGTTTTTTTCTGTTTAACAGCACTATTTTTATGAAAACAAGCAAAAAACACATGCTCTGACATTTCGCAAGTGATTAATCTTGCCGAGAATTAAAGAAATAAATAGGAATAAATCCATTCGCTTTCACACCTTCTTTAAAGCTTCGCGCCATAGATTGGTTGTCTATCTTTAAGCATCAAGATATTAAATTTTAAGTGCTGCATTATTCATCGGATAATACCTTTATTGAAATGATTTATAAAAAATATCGTTTATTTTGTGTAGGGAAAACAGAATTTAATCTGTTTTTATGATAAAAGTTTTAAATTTAAATATACTATCTGATGAATAATGCAAATAAATTTGTTTTTTTAATATAAAAATAAAAAAACAATCTCACAAGAGTTGTTTTTTCTGGTTAATAGCACAGGCCCCCGTGTTATGAATTATGATACAAAATATCTGCAATTTGTTAGGGATATTAAAAATGATAGAGTTAAAGATAAAACATTGACTTATTGAGATTGTGTTAATTTTGATAGTTTAGAAGACTTAGAAAAAATGATAGCAACAAGATTAGTATAAAATTTACAAAAAGTAGGTAAATAATTATGACCTTTATTAACGAGTTTAGACGATGCATTTAATGTTGTTATTGATATTTTTAATAAAATTATGAATTGAATGTGGCCGCTAAAATTACTGGCAATAGATATCCCTTTATATTTTATTTGAATTATTGGTGGTATTTTAGGAATTATTATGCGTTTAGTTGATTATGTACCACAATTAAGCACAATGTCTAAAAATACGCTTCAAGCAACTATACCATTACGCCGAATTGTTGCGACTATAAATGGATAACAAACAAAGAAAATTAAAAAAGAAGAAAAGAGTGGTGAAAAATAACGATTAAATTATTATGATTTTTTTATTGTAATAGATATTATTGGTTCGGCGTTTGTTCCAAATATATTTTTAGCATCAGAGGCGGCAATGGCAACAATTAAATAATAAATAGCATAAACATAATAAATAGCATAAACGAATTTTATAAATTAGTAGCTCAATTATTTATTTTAGCAGTTCATACTCTTTTTATATTATTTATTGCTATTGAATTATGCTTATGATTGTAAGAATTATATTTGCCGTTAGGTAGAAAGGAAATTGTATTATGCGTAAAAAAATATTAAGTTTTTTCTTGTTTTATCAATTCCTTTCGGCTGGATATTTCTTTTTAATGGCAATATTTCAATAAAAAAGATAATTTTACTGAAAAAACAATTAATGAATTAAATAAATATGACTTACAAAGTGATTTAATGATAAGACAAAATTTTTTATGCATAATTTAAGCCTTGAAAATTATGCTTTTTCCTTTGTAATAAGATTAGATAAACCATTAAACGGAGTTAGTATTGATTGAAATGATAAAAATTTATGATTAAAAAATTTGTTGATAAATCATATAATAAATATTGAAAATTTGAATTTACATTAATACAGAAATATCCAAAAAACAAATAACAATAAAATATTAGCCGAGTTTAATATGAGTTTAAGAGATGAAGAAAATTATTTTTTACATTTTTTTGATTTTATAGATGGTATTAAATATAAATTTACTTTTGATGTTTTGGGTGAAACACTAGCCTTATTATTTATACCTTATTTTAATAATCAAAATTCTCGTTATTTTGATGTGGAGTATTTAATTTTTAATTTTAGTTATCGTAGTCTTTTTTAAAAATATAAAATTACCGAATAAAATTTTAAATCAACATTACCAAAATACTATATTGATGATGTTTTCCAAGATAAGTGAAATTTAGAAAATTTATTTAAAATTTTAGACTTTGTTTATTTAAATACTTTGCGTGGTATTTTTGATATTGGCAATCATTATTAATATGTTAAGTTTTTTTCAAATACTGGCGATGTTGATTTTTCGTTTTTTGTAAAAAATGGTTTTTTGTTATATCCAAAGGCGTTGTATTTTAGTTTTCTGGGTGCTTTTGGAAATGATGATTATTTTTATAATCCAATAGTTCGGTTTTATAATGCCTAAAAATTGGATGTTAAAGATTTTTCATATTATTTTTATTAAAATTGAAACATTGAAATTGATAAATTACCGAGTGTGTATGATGTATTTTCAAAAATAAAAATGTTAGATATGGTTAATAGCGATAAATATAATGGTTTTAATGTTTTTGAATTTATTAGCACTAAATTAACTGCTTACAATTGTGTTGAAATTAACGGCTTTAATTTTAGCATATATAATGTTAAAGATTGACAAAACTAAATTAATGGTGGAAAAATTTGGCAATTACCTTATTTAGATGCTCCGCGATATAGATTGAATAAACATATTATTATTAATGCTCTTATTTGATCGTTTAATATTTTGCTTGGTATTAAAGAGGTTGGTAAATATATTAATGATTTGGGAAATACAATGCATAATGTTAATTTGCTTTGAGAAAATATTAGTAATTTATTTGCATTTGATATAACTTTTAAATTATTTCTTTGTGCTATTATTTCATTCTCAATGTTTAATGGAGTTATGTGATATTTATAAAAATAAAAAAAACAAATACAAGCAAAACAAAGACAGACGCATACAGAGAAAAACAGACAAGAAAAAACGCCGCAGGGGGGCTTTATGTTCTCCCGTGTGTATTGTTTGCCAAGGGGATCTTTCGCGTAGCGATGTGGGGGCGCAAAACGCCCATCTTGAATGATAAATATAAATACGCACGCAATAATTGAACCCCATTCTTGGTTTTAATTGCTTTTGTTGTTATTTTTACGGCATTATCAATTATTAGTGAATTTTGATATTTAAGACAATGATATAAAACATGCTATAATGCTAAAAATGATAATTTTGCAGTTAAACAGAAGGTAATTCGGGCTACTTTTCAAAAAAATAAGTATTTAATTTTATTTTTATTATGTTTTTTGTTTAATTGGTTCTATTTTGGTTTTAGTTAAACAACTAGTTGGTTTTCAATTGTTTTAAAAATAGCACATAAATTTAATAATTTTATAGTATACTAAAGATAGATGACAAAGTTGTCTGCTTAACAAAAAAGGAGAAAAAAAATGAGATTATTTAGTAAAAAATCAAAAGAACTTAAAATAATTGCCCCTGTAGATGGTGAAGTTATTGCTTTAGATAAAGTTGAAGATGAAGTATTTTCACAAAAAATGTTAGGTGATGGTTTGGCAATTAAACCAAGTGCCGGTAATTTTATTGCTCCAATTGCCGGGAAATTAATTACTTTTTTCCCAACGGGGCATGCTTATGGAATTAAAAGTAATAATGGTGTTGAAATGTTGTTACACATCGGAATGGATACAGTTTCATTAAATGGAAAAGGATTCGATATTCAAGCAAAAAAAGGTGATAATGTTAAACAAGGGGGTTTATTATGTAATGTTGATTTAGCAGTTTTAAAAGCCGAAAATGTACCAAGTTTAGATACGCCAATTGTTTTTACACCAGAAACAATGAGCGGTAAGACAATTAATATTGTTAAAACAGGCAATGTTAAACAAGGAGAAATTATTGCTGTTATTAAATAGAAAATAATTTTAAACCAATAAGTGATTTATAAAATAGAAATCACTTTTATTTTTGTTTATAAGGTATATTATAGAATGTTTTTGCTATAATTGTTAAGAAAGGAAGGAGGTAAAATGGTAAAAATAGTTTTAATTTCGATTGTTTTTTTATTATATTATTACTGAGTATTTTCTTCAATAAAGGCAATTTTATTCGAATTTTTAAAAATTAGAATTAAAAGCATTTACCTTGGGATGATTGTTGGTTTTTAATTTTATTTTGCTGTTATTTCTTTTTTGCTAATTACATTAGAATTTATTCCCAATTTACGATATATTATTTTAGTTTATTAATTATTATAAATTAATATTTTATATTCATTATTTTTGTTATTATTTATTAGTTATTGATTTAATATTAATTTATAAGATTGAAATCGCGTCATTTTTTTTGTTGCATTTGGTGTTTTTATGGCATTATATTATTCTAAAAATTATTTTATTGCTCTTTTAGGCTCAAACATTACTAATATTTATATTTTAAGTTTTTACTTTTTTGCTTAAGTTGATAATATTATTTTTAAATTAAATCCAAATGTTGAGATTGATAATGCTCAAGCTTTAGCAACATTATCTTGGTTTACATTTTTTTCGGTTTTATTTGTAACGACTGGAATTGATCCAATCGATATTATTTGAAATTTACTAAATATTTTAGATTTAATGCTATTTGCTTCAATTTTTGTAACATTATTGAGTAATTTTGCTATTAAAAAAAATAATCGTATTTTAATTGGCACTTTATCACTTCTTGTTTTATCTGCTTTAAAATTATTAATTTATTATTTTGGATATGATTTATGGCATCAACAGAATATGATAACTGGTTTATTTTTTGTCATTTTTATTTTGATGACAATTTACACAAATGAAGAATGCCTTAGTCGCAATATGCCTTGAATTATTGGTATTATTTTTGCAAGTTATATTACCTTAGAATTAGATGCATCGTATATTATGTTTTTTATTATTTATGTTTCAACACGAATTAGTATGTTAAAATATAAAACTAATTTCTTAAAAGATATTGTTAAGTTTACCTTATTTTCAACATTATGTTTTATCTTTTACAACGCACAAATAAAAAATATTTTACTAATTTTTATTTTTTTAGGATTATTTTTGTTAATAATAATTTTATCATTTTTGTTATATCACAATTATTAACTAGTACATTATATTGAAATAATGATGTACTTAGGGTAAAAAAATATTATTTGTTGTACCAATTATTTTTATTCTAATTTCAGTAGTCATTGTTTTAGTGATGCGGAAAATAACTTAAATTTTTGAACATTATAAATAATTGCATCAGTCCTATATGTGCATTTAGAATTGGGCGTTGATAACCATGAACAAATATTGTCTTATTAATTATTTCTTTTGTTTTTTTAGTTTTAGCTTTAATTTGATTATTCCTTTTTGAACAAATCTCTAATTTTGTTGCAAAAACCCCAATTAATATGCTATCAATTTTAACAGTAACCCTCTTTAATCTGTTAGTCGGGAGTTTTTTAATTTTAATTTTTAATGAAAATGCTTTGTTAAACAATGATGCGGCTTTATTGTTGCGTTATTATTTGCATTAAATATTAGTGTTTGTGCATTGAAAATTAAACCGTTTAAAAAATGGCGTTTTAAAAAACCAACAATTCCTACACATCACAAAAAGAACCTAAAAATAATAAAATAAAGGAGAATATTATGACTTTTGAACAAGCAAAAAAACGTAGTTTAGTATTAAAAGAACAGTTAGAACAATGAAATTATGAATATTATGTGAATGATAACCCTAATGTCGGTGATCAAGAATATGATCAAGCAATGCAAGAATTAATCGCAATTGAACAACGATATAGTGAATTAATTACAATTGATTCTCCAACGCAACGTGTTTCTGGTCAAGTTAGCGAAAAGTTTAATAAATATGTTCATACAAGTCCAATGTTAAGTTTGGGAAACGCATTTAATTATGACGATTTAATTCATTTTGATGAACAAATTAAAGAATTGACTGGTTTGCCGGAGGTTGAATATACTTGTGAATTAAAAATTGATGGATTATCAATCTCATTAGTTTATGATAATCATCTTTTAGTGATGGGGGCGACTCGCGGAGATGGCCTTAATGGTGAAGATGTTACTGTTAATATTAAACAAATTAAATCAATTCCGCTTCGAATTGAACAACCAACTTTAAATGTTCGAGGCGAAGTTTATTTATCGATTGAAGAATTTAAGAAAATAAATGGGGAACGCGCAAAAAATGGTGAATCTGAATTTGCTAATCCTCGAAATGCAGCAGCAGGAACTTTGCGGCAATTAGATTCAACAATTGTTGCAAAACGAAAGTTAAATGCATTTTTATATTATTATGTTAATGCTTTGCAGGATGGAATTCAATCACAATACGAAGCGTTACAAAGATTAGAACAATTAAAATTTAAAACAAATCCCGAGTATCGTTATTGTTCAAATGTTGCAGCAGTGTGATCATATATTAAAGAGTATGAACTAAAACGTCATCAATTGGGTTATGAAATTGATGGAATTGTGATTAAAATTAATAACTTAAATTTATATAATCGCATAGGTTATACTGCTAAAAATCCAAAATGAGCAATAGCTTATAAATTTCCATCAGAAGTTGTGGTTACAAAATTGATTAATATTTTTCCTTCTGTTGGAAGAACAGGACGTATTACTTATAATGCTGTTCTTGACCCAGTTCGTATTGCGGGAACAATTGTGCGAGCAGCAACATTACATAATGCTGATTTTATTACTGAGCGCGATATTCGGGTTGGTGATAATGTTCGAATTAAAAAAGCGGGGGATATTATTCCGGAAGTGATTAATTATGTTATAGCTTGTCGCCAAAAAAATGCCCAAAAATGACGTGAGGTAACGTATTGTCCAGAATGCAATTATTTATTAGAACGTGTTGAAGGTGAGGTTGATCAGTATTGTATTAATTCTGTTTGCCCCAAAAAAATTACTCGGGGGTTAGAACATTATTGTTCGCGAAATGCGATGAATATTGAAGGAATTAGTGAAAAAATTATTGAACGATTATTTAAATTAGGATATTTAAAAAGTTTTAGTGATTTATATAAATTAGAACAATATCGATCAGAAATTATTGAATTAGAAAATTTTGGCGAAAAATCATTTGAAAATATGATTGCTTCAATTAATAATTCAAAAAATAATTCCTTAGAGCGGCTATTGTTTGCGTTAGGAATTCGACACGTTGGTCAAAAAACAGCAAAATTATTAGCACGACAATTTAAAACAATTGATAATTTAGATGTCATGAATATTGAACAATTATCAACTATTAATGATATTGGCCCAAATGTAGCGGCCAGTATTGTTGATTATTTTGCAATTCCAGCTAATCAACAAGAACTTGCCCTACTACGCCAAAGAGGGATTAAAATGGAGTATTATGCTAATAATCGGTATTTAGCACAAAAGTTTGAAAATTATCGGTTTGTTATTACCGGAGTTTTATCAAAACCACGAGAATATTTTAAAGAATTAATTGAAAGTTATGGTGGGCAAATTTCTGAAAATGTTAGTGCAAAAACCACTTATTTGCTGGCGGGGGCTGATGCGGGTAATAAATTAGTAAAAGCACAAAAATTAAATGTTAAAATTATTAATGAAGAAGAATTTCGACAATTAATTAAATAAGGAGGGATAAGATGGCGCGAATTACAAAAGAAGTGTTACAAATGTTAGCACACGATATTATGTTAGATTTACAAGATGAGGAACTAACTAATTTAAGTCAAGAATTTGATGTTATTTTAAAACAAATTGATTTAGTACAAAAAATTAATACAACTAATGTTAAATCAATGCATTTTCCATTTGATTTAACAGTTGACTATTTGCGCGAGGATGATGAGATTGATGTTGCTCCGCAAGCCGAAATTTTGGCGGCAGCACCAAAAAAAATAGATGATTATATTGTAATTAATAAGGTGGTTAAATAGAATGGAAACTTATTCAATCAAAGAATTACACCATCTTTTAGTTGCTAAAAAAATTACTCCATCGCAAATAGTTAATAATGCGTTTACTAATTTAGAAAAATATAAGGTTTTAAATGCAACAGTGACAGAATTAAAAACAGAAGCCACAGCTTTGGCGGCTAAATTAGACCGCCTTGTTGTTCCTAAAAATAATTATTTATTTGCTTTACCATATTTTGCAAAAGATAATTTTGCAACAAAAGGAATTAAGACAACGGCGAGTTCAAAAATTTTAGAAAATTTTATTCCAAATTATGAATCAACAGTAACTAATATTTTGAAAGAAAACAATAGTATTTTATTAGGAAAAGCAGCTTTGGATGAGTTAGGAATGGGTGGGCATGGTTTATATGCCTTAACAGGAAATGTTTTAAACCCTTGAGATTTAAGCCGGATTACTGGCGGCTCATCATCTGGCTCAGCAGCTTTAGTTGCGGCTGGTGTTGTTCCGTTTGCATTAGGAACAGATACGGGTGATTCGGTACGAAAACCAGCAGGTTATTGTGGTGTTGTTGGTTTTAAACCAACTTATGGTTTAATTTCGCGATATGGTGTTTTTCCTTATGCGCCATCATTAGATGCGGTTGGATATTTTACTAGAACCGTTGAAGACAGTGCAATTGTTTTTGATTATTTAGCAAAAGAAGATCACAAGGATGCAACATCATTAAAGAGCAAGGAACAAGGTTATTTTAAAAATTTATCATCAGAAAAAATCAAAAAACAAAAATTTGCTTATTTAAAAAATGCGCACGATATTCTTCCGGATGAAATTAGAATTCATTTTGATCATTTATATAATGAATTAACAGTCCGCGGGATTAGTGTTACAGCAATTGATTTTCCAGAAGATTTACTAAAAGCATTAATGCCAGTTTATATGGTGATTTCTTTTGCTGAAGTAGTAAGCAGTCATTCAATGTTGGATGGAATTAATTATGGAACAAGAGTTGGTGGGGATACTTATCAGGAAGTAATGATGAATTCACGAACTAATGGTTTTGGCCACGTTGTTAAACGTCGTTATGTTATTGGTTCGTACGCTTTAACAAAAAATAACCAAAAATTATTATTTTTAAAAGCAAAACGAGTACGACGTTTAATTGTCAATGCTTTAACTACTGTTTTTGCAAAATATGACTTTTTATTATTACCAGCCGCATCAACGATTGCTCCAAAAATTACTACTATTAAAGATAAAATTTTAACAGAGGCAGAACTAGAAAATTATGTTGATGATTTATTAGTATTAGGTAATTTGATGGGTAATCCATCATTAACTGTTTCGCTTGCTTTTGTTGATAAAATGCCAATTGGAATAAATGTTAATGCCGCTCCTTTTGCTGAACAAAAGGTCTTTAATGCTAGTTTATTAATTGAAGATATTGTTGGGATTAAAAATAAAGTGGCGCCAGAAAAAGGGGGTAATCATGATTAATTTTGAGGTAGTAATTGGAATTGAAAATCATGTTGAATTAAAAACAAAGACAAAAATGTTTTCTTCTGGCGCAGTAAGTTATGGGGCTAAACCCAATAGTATGGTTAATCCAATGGATGCTGGTTATCCAGGAGTAATGCCAACAGTTAATAAAAAAGGGATTGAGTTAGCGTTAATTGCTTGCCAAGCACTTAATTTGACAATTGATCCAGTTGTTCAATTTGATCGTAAAAATTATTATTACCCTGATTTAGCAAAAGGTTTTCAAATTACGCAGCAATATTATCCGATTGGTCAAAATGGATATTTAATGATTATTGATGAGAATAATAAACATTTTAAAGTAGAAATTGAGCGTCTGCATATTGAAGAAGATACCGCTAAACAGTTGCATGAAGAAGAACAAACGTTATTGGATTATAATCGTGCTGGAATTGGTTTAATTGAAATTGTAACCCGCCCCGTATTAAGATCAGCATTTCAAGTTCGTCAATATTTAGAAGCTTTACGCGAAATTTTAGTTTATACCAAAATTAGTGATGCTAAAATGAATGAGGGATCATTACGATGCGATGTTAACATTTCGTTACGCCCAATTGGTGTGAAAAAATTTGGTGATAAGGTTGAATTAAAAAACCTTAATTCAATTGCAAATGTTGAAAAGGCAATTGAATATGAAATTAAAAGGCAAAACGAACTTTTATTAACGGGAAAAAGAATTGAACAACAAACACGCCGATTTGATGAAAAAACAAAAAAAACGGTTTTAATGCGTAATAAAACTTACGCTATTGATTATAAATATTTTTCTGAACCAAATATTTTTCCAATTAAATTAGATATAAATTGAATGACAAAAGTTCTTAAAAATATGCCAGAATTACCAGCTGTTAAACGTAAACGTTATTTATCAAAATTAAATTTAAAACCAGCTGATATTGAAATTATTTTACAAGATTACGCCCTAATGAATTTTTTTGAAGCAGCAATTAAGTTATCGCCACATTATGAAATGATTGCCCATTATTTAATTGGTGATATTAGTGCTTATTTAAATCAAAAGGGATTAACGATAAGTGAAACGGCATTATCGCCACAAAATTTAGTTGAAATGATTATGTTAATTAATCAAAATGTAATTTCAAATAAACAAGCTAAAATTGTGCTGCAACGAATTTTAAATGAAGATTGTGCCCCAACTAAAATTGTTGTTGAATTAGGATTAAAACAAATTAGTGACCCAGTTGAAATTAAAAAAATTATTGAACCATTTTTTAATGCTAATATATTCATGCTAGAACAATATGAAAAACGACCAGAAAGAGTAATTAAGTTTTTTATGGGTGAATTAATGAAATTAATAAAAGGACAAGTTGCCCCAGAAATCGGCCAACAGGTAGTTATTGAATTAATTACAGCGAAACAAGGGAAATAAAAAAAGATGGTTATTTACCATCTTTTTCATATTATTGATCAATTTTTTGTAATTTAATTGTTAAATCATTAATTGCACTAATTTTAGCAATAAATAATAATTCATCATCTAATTTAATTGTTTCAATATCTCCGGGTAAAATAACACGGCCTTTACGTTTAACATAAACAATATTATAATCTTTATTATTAATAAAACGTAATTCTGATAATGTTTGTCCTTCAATATTTGGATCAGTCACTTGAATAATTAATGATGCATAATTTTCATCAACGGTTTGCATTTCAATGTCAATATCAAACATCGCTTTAGTTGCAGTAATACTTCCAGCCATTGTATCGGGTTGGATAATATTGTTAATTCCTAATGCTTTTAGAATTCGTGCATGACGAACATCTTTTACTTTCGCAATAATATTAGTAATTCCAAGGTCTTGTAATCCAATAATTGTTAAAATACTAGCTTCAATATTGCTTGCGATTGTGATAATGACAGTATCATATTCGTCTAGCCCTTGCTCAATTAGATTTGTTTTAACTGTTGCATCTAATGTTACGCCATCAACTTGTTCATAACTAGCAATCATATTATTAACCTTAGTTTGGTCAATATCAAAGACCATAATGTGTTGTTTTCTCGCAATTAGTGTTTCAATTATTGAACGTCCAAAATTATTTAGTCCAATAATTGCAAAACTTTTCCTTCTTGCCATTCTTTTTCCTCCTTATTGCGCGGTAGTATAAATAAAAGTGGGGTAATTTATAAATTTTAATAAATTGGTTTATTATTTAAAGTAATTAATTTATGACTTTTGTATATTTACCCCACTTTTATTTATACGACCTATTGCTTTTTTAATTATACTATTTTTTTATTGTTAGCAATAATTACTAACTTGTAGTATATAATAATATTAATGAAAGAAGGATACAAATGGTTTTTTTTCAATTATATTTCAAAAATATTTTTAAAAGAAAAAACGATAATAAACGAAAACGTAATAATGATCCAACTGCGCCATTAACACGACGTCGTTATTGGTTGCCCCTCTCAAAAATATCGGGAAGATTATTTTTAGTTTATATTTTAATTGTTCTTTTGGGTGGACTACTGTTATCAATTCCGGGTTTTGTTCGTGGCGGAGAACGAATGATTATTGATGAAAAAGGTAAAATTTTAAACCCTTCAGTTACTTTTGCGTGAAATTATTTAATTGGTTTATTTACTGCCGCTAGTGCTTTTTCTGATACCGGGATTACAATTAGTAATCCTGCGGCGGATTATAGTTTTTTAGGGCAATTGGTAATTTTAATTTTAATTCAAACAGGTGGTTTTGGAATTGCTACCTTTAAAATTATGATTTTTGTATGATTAGGGCGTCGAATTTCAATTAAAGATAAAATGCTGGCGCAAGGCGAACGAGGAAGTAGTAACTTTGGACAAACAATAGATTTAATTAAAAATAGTTTTATTTTTTTAATTATTTTGGAATGTTTTGGGGCAATTTTATTATTTTGTAATTTTTATTTTTCACCGTTATCAGTAGAAGGAAAATTCATGATTGATAATGTTACTTACCATAATTTTTGGCTAAGTTTATGAAGCGGTGTTTTCCACTCAATTTCATCAATCAATAATGCTGGGCTTGATATTATTGGTAATTCATCATTAATACCTTATAATACTAATTATTTTATTCAATTTGTGTTTTTATTTCAATTTATTATTGGCGGTTTGGGTTTTCCAACTTTTTATGATTTAAAACGAAAATTTGTAGCATGACGACGAAAAGAACATTTTAAATTTACCTTATTTACTAAAATTAATTTAATTACTTATATTGGTTTATCAATTATTGGTGTTTTTGGTGTTTGATTAATTGAATTTACTAATATTAATACAATCTATCTTGAAACTGCTCAGCATATGGAAAGTGTTTTACGAAATTCAAAATCAAATTGAAATGGTTTTATGAATATTTTCTTTAATACAATGTCAACCAGAAATGCCGGTTATTCAACAGTTGAAATGAGTAAATTTTTACCAGGATCACGAATAGTGATGTCAATTATGATGTTTATTGGATCGGCGCCTTCTTCTACCGCAGGAGGAATTCGAACAACAACACTAGCTGTTATTATCATTACAATTTGGTCTATTATTAGAAATAATAATAGTGTTAATGCTTTTAAGCGGAAAATTCCAAATGAAACAGTAAAACGAGCGCTGGGAGTTGCTGTTATTTCGGGGGTTTTAATTGCAATTGCTATTATTTGTATCAGTGCTGAAAATCCTCATCTTGATGTTTTAAATACTTTTTTTACAATTTGTAGTGCATTTGGGACAACAGGATTAAGTACTTTAAATTTTACCGAACTATATAACATTGGTATTTTAAGTACTTTAATATTGATTCTATTAATGTTTATTGGGCAATTGGGGGTTTCTTCAACATTATTAGTTTCAATTCGCGGAAGTGGCAAAAAAGAATATAGTTATGTTGAAAAAAATATTTTAATTGGATAGGTTGAAAAAAATAATCTTTTTCTCTTGTTTAAAATGATATCTTTTGTATAATGTATATGGCATCAACACGGAACAGTACTCAAGTTGGTGAAGAGGGCACCCTGCTAAGGTGTTAGGTCGGGTAACCGGCGCGAGAGTTCGAGTCTCTCCTGTTCCGCCATTTAATTACATTTAACGAAAAAATTAATAAAGAGTTATAAATAATTTTTATAACTCTTTTTAAATTATTGGTATAATAAAAGCAGTAATATTGTGCAATAAAGGAGAAACATAATGAAAAATTGATTAAAAATTATTTTATCAATGATTTTTTTATTTGGTATGGCTATTATGGGGTTACTTGTTGTCGTTATTATTTTCAATGTTAAATTCTTATATATTTTTTTAGGAATTATTAATATTGATTTAATTTTCTCATTCTTTTTCTTTTTTTCCAAACGACGTTATGAAGTTAAGTTTTCTTGAATTATTTTTATTAATTTTGTGCCATTTATTGGTTTATGTTCATATGTTTTTTTTGGTCGAAAATACCATTATTCAAATAAAAAATCATTATTGTACAATTATTTAAATAAATTAGAATATGATACTTATTGTAAAAAAAATAAGACATGTTTAATAAAATATACTGCCCCTAATCAAAAATTTGGGAATGTTGTTGAATTATTAATGCGGAACGCAAATAAGCCATTATATCAAAATAATAAAATTAAAATAATTACAAATGGGACCCGTGTTTTTAAATCATTATTAACAGATTTGCAACAAGCACAACAATATATTTTGTTAAATTATTTTATTGTTGCTGATGGTGAACTATTTGAATCTTTTTTAGCAGTTTTAAAAGAACGAATTGCTGCTAGGATTCGGGTTTATATGATTTATGACCATGTTGGCAGTTACTTTAAAATTAGTAAAAAAAGTATTAAAAAATTAATTAAAGCTGGTGTTAGAGTTCATAAATATTTGCCAATTATTACACCTTTTATTAGTGGGAATGCCAACTATCGTAATCATCGCAAAGATGTTATTATCGATGGTTTAATTGGTTATACAGGTGGGATTAATTTAGCCGATTTATATGCCGATAAATCATGAAAGTTTGGAATTTTTCATGATACACAAGTACGAATTGAAGGTGAAGCAGTTCGAGGTTTGGAAGTAATTTTTGCTGATGACTGATTTTTTGCAACTAAACGTCATGAAATAATCACAGATTTAGAGCCAACTATTTTAGCGCCAAAACAATACAATATGAAGGGTAAATCACATTTACAAATTGTTAATCATAGTCCCAGCATTGATAATTCCATTACCAAAAACCTATATATTTCATTAATTAACAAATCTCGTAAACGAGTTTGATTATCAACTCCTTATTTTATTCCACCAGATGATCTTATTCAAGCTTTAATTCTTGTAGCGCGCGCCGGGGTTGATGTTCGTTTAACAATTCCGGGTTTGACTGATAAAATTTTTGTTTTAGATATAACAAAAAGTTATTGTAAATCTTTATTTTCTAGTGGTGTTAAAATTTATGAAATGAATAATACTTTTAGTCATAATAAAATTGCTATTTTCGATGATGATATTGCTGTGATTGGGACTTGTAATTTAGATTATCGCAGTTTCTTTTCTGACCATCAAACAACAGCAGTTATTTATGATCCAGAGGTAGTCGCAAGTTTTATTCCTCGTTGGGAATGAGATTATGAACATTCAATTTTATGACAGGAATGACCAATTAAATATAAACCCTTAAGTTATCGACTATTATTAACATGTTTAAAATTAGTTGCACCAATTTTATAAGTTAATGTTAATATCAAGAATATTTTTTTGTTATAATTAATATGTGAAGGAGAGGTATAATGCTATTTAATAAATTAAAAAATAAAGATGACAAAAAAAAAGAACATCAGACAGAAAAAAAGCACAACTTATTACAAGAAAAATCATTGTCGTCATCAGATAATTTAGAAAGTAGTTTGTTTGAAGATGAAGATTATAATAGTAAAATTAAAACTGGTTTTATTTTTAAACGGCGTAAAACGCACAAAATTATTAAAGAATTAAATCGCCAGCGAATTAAGTCGTTATTATTTTATACTGATATTAGTAATGTTTTGCGGCAATTGGAATTTGGGCTACAGCTAGTTAAGAATATTCATTTAGCAAAAAAAAGCGAATATATTGTTTGAACATATTTAGAAAAATATGATCATTTAGAGTTTGAATTAGATAATTCAACGCGACATTATTTTTGAAGTTGAATTGCGGAGCAAAAAGTTGATCTAAGTCAAATTGCTGTGATTGCAATTGATATTCAAAATTTATTTCATTTAACAAAAAAAGATTGAGAATATGATGATGTAACCCGCCGAGTAAAAGTTTTTGAAGATGTGAAACCATCAGCAATTCGATGAGTATTAATGAAAAATAATCAGTATTTAAATCGAATTCAAATGTATGTTAAAAGTAATAATTTAAAACTTAAAATTTTTCAAGGTGAAAAAGGAAATATTTCTAATGTGTTAAAATAAGGTAGAAAGAAGTAAAGAATGAAAAGAAAGTTAGAGAAAATTACTCTGCGTGAAGTTGATTTTGCGCAATGATACACTGATATTGTTTTAAATGCTGATTTAATTTCCTATGGGCCAGTCAAGGGAACAACCATTTTTAAACCTTATGGATATGCAATTTGAGAAAATATTCAAAAAATTTTAGATGCTGAATTTAAAAAAAATGATGTAAAAAATGTTTATTTTCCTTTACTAATTTCAAAAACTCTTTTTAATAAAGAAAAAGAACATATTGAAGGTTTTTCGCCAGAAATTGCAACAGTAACAAAAGTTGGAGATAAAGTTTTAGATGAAGAATTATACATTCGACCGACATCAGAAGTTCTTTTTGGAACCTTTTTTAGCAAAGAAATACAAGGTTATCATGATTTACCGTTGTTATATAATCAATGAGTTAATATTTTACGTTGAGAAAAAACAACCCGTCCGTTTTTACGTACAAGTGAATTTTTATGACAAGAGGGGCATACAATTCATAGTTCAAAACAAGAAGCGCAGCAATTTACTTTAAAAATTTTAGATATTTATTCTACTTTTGCAGAAAAAATTTTATTATTACCCGTGATTAAAGGGAAAAAAACAGAACGTGAAAAATTTGCTGGAGCAGAAGAAACTTATACGATTGAATCATTAATGTATGATGGTCAAGCTTTACAATGTGGAACTAGTCATTATTTTGGTCAAAATTTTTCTAAAGCATTTGATATTAAATTTTTAAATCAAAAAAATACTTTAGAATATGCTTACTCAACATCATGAGGGGTTTCAACGCGTTTGATAGGGGGGGTTATTATGACACATAGTGACGATAATGGACTAGTATTACCACCGCAAATTGCGCCAATTCAAATTATGATTTTAGCAATTAATAATAATAATAATGAGCAATTATCTGCAGTTGAGCAACTACAAAAAAAATTACACAAATATCGTTGTGAAATTGATCAATCAGACAAAGGTTTTGGGTTTCGTGCAGCTAATGCGGAAATCAAAGGAATTCCATTGCGAATTGAATTTGGATCTCGCGACTTAGCACAGCAACAAGTTACAATTGTTCGGCGTGATACTTTTGAAAAAATTACTGTTTCCTGAACAGAAGTTGAAAAAATAGTTTCTGATTTATTAGATCAAATTGCAACAAATTTATACCAAAGAGCTTTGGATAATCGTCATCAACAGACAAAAGAAATTGATAATTATTCAGAATATAAAAAAACTTTAGCAAAAATGAATGGTTTATTTTTAGTGCCGTTTTGTGGTCGCATTGAGTGCGAAAATACAATTAAATCTGAAACACAAACAACATCGCGTTGTATCCCGTTTGATGTGCCAACAAAAAAAACAACCTGTTTTCATTGCGAGCAACCAGCAACTAATTTAGTTTATTTTGCGCGAGCTTACTAATAACAAAGAAATATCTTTTATTTTTGATAAATTTCAATTGTAAAAGGGGTTTTTATTTGTTTAATCAAAATTTTATTGAAGAGCAATTAGCAGTCTATAATTATTTTCATTTTGCTTTTAATAATAAAATTAATTTAGCATTAGATTTAACAATTCCTTTATTTGCTTTTGATAATGGTGATAATAGTAAAGCTTGTGCTTTTTATAATTCGTCATAATATTGTCAATTTAAAACCAGCCTTACTCCAACCGGTGAATTAACAACAGCATATAAAGATAACCACGAACCAAACACCAAATTGCTTGATGTTTTAAAAAAACTTTTTTAATTTAATTTTATTTTTTCAATGTTAAAAGTATATTTAAATATTAACAATAAAAAAAATGTCAAATCACAACGGAATTAAAAGCAACCGCTAGTTCAACGATTTTAAAAATATCACAAACAGAAGTAAAATAATCAAAATGAGGAAAAGTTATTATTCAAGCCCAGTGTTTTTAAATGAATAAAACAAATAAAATTAGTTTAGTTATTAATGCGCCTAATATTCGGGATAATGATTTATTAACAAAAAATTATTATCAATAATTTTATTTAAATTTTAATCATAAAAAACTCTTTCTTAAACAAACAAAAAAATTATTTGGAATTCTTTGATATAAAAATTACGATGAAAAACAAAAAAATTGGCTGTATAAATAATTATAGGGTAACTTATATAATTTAAGAAATTAGAACACTTTAAGCATTCCACTTGCATTATTATTTTAAACCAAACTATTTTATTGTCAATATTTATTTCTTTGTCTTTTAAATAAATATATTAAATATAATAGTAAAAATAAATTTTGGCATATTTAAAATATACAAAATAGTAAAAATTTGCACACCGAAAAACACTATTAAGTTTTCAAAGAACAGTTATTAAACAAAATATGAAATTAGCTAAAATAATATAAAATTAGTGTGCCAATAAAAATTAATATAACCGTAACAGAGAAAGAAAAACACCTTAAATTAGAAAAAAAAGGTACATTTTTTGAAAAAACTTCTAAGATATTTAATAAATGTGTAAACAACTTAAAGAGGACATCAAAAGTTATTATAAAAATTTTTATTATATAAAAATAAGATGCTGTCCCTTCTCTATTTCAATTAAATTAATCTATAATTTTTGGTTTTACAAATAAAAAAACCATTTTAGCAAATGGTTTATTATTCTTATTTAATTTCTAAGTTTTTTAAAACCCCTCTTTTTTACATGCGACCAATTTTTTCCTATATTTGTTTGATAAATTTTAAAATGTTGTTCATTATTTATATATATTTTATAAGCAAATAATAATGCCATAAACCATCAATTCTTTTGCGTGAACTTTTTTTGATTGGCACAACATTTTCTTTACTATATGTTATAAGTTTTGTGTTATCTAAATTTCATTTAAAAAATAGGGTGATTATTATAAATAATTTTATCATCATAAAATAATGGGGCAATCAATTTTATTAATGGTGATATTGTATATATACCATTTGTGACAATTTCTGTTCTATTAGAAAAACCATTTTGTTCCAATTTTTCTTTTATATAACCTGCATAATATCTATCATATCAAATTTTTAAACAAATTAAGGTCGTATAAATAATTATAGGGTAACTTATATAATTTAAGAAATTAGAACACTTAGGCATTCCACTTACACTATTATTTTAAACCAAACTATTTTATTATCAATATTTATCTATTATATTTTTTATTTTTATTATTTTTGCACACTAAAAAATAATTTTTATTTAATTTAACATTTTTAAAATTAATAAATTAAAAACTAAATACTTAAATTTTTAACTTTAAGAACTTCAACTAAATTATTTTTATTAATTACAATATTTTTCATTTCTTTATTATTTTTCATATTCGTTT